>BMAO01002801.1:0-99126 GCA_019973975.1 Trichonephila clavata | reverse complement strand
AAACATTTTAAACCGTTAATTTTAAGAAAAAAGATTTTGTATACATTGATAGATACGTCATTGATTGATTGATATACGTCGTTTATAGCACTGTCCCAGTGTGATATTTTTCGAAACACGGCGCTGCACACAGTCCAACATTACAGTCTTTACATTCAAAACGTGTTTCTCTTCGAATGCATTTTCCGTTATCATTTTTCTTAAGGTAGCATACAGCACATTTTCGTGGTGGTTTGTTTTTTCTTTGAAGAGTCACTTTCCACATATGAAGCACATATTTCCATTTATGCCTTCCAATTAAACGGACTACATTTTCGGAAATTTCAGAGGTAACAAAGTTTCGAGAATCGGAATTACTGCTTCCTTCTTCCATCAATCGTTCAATCAGTTTCATTTGAAAACCAATATGATTTAAAATACCTCCATTTTTTTTTATAGATAGTGAAGGAATTCCACACAATTTGATTTAACAAATGTCGAAAAATCTTCTTGTAGTACTTCCTTTGTTGATTTCGGGCAACAGGATAGTAGGATAGACACTGGTCTGTTCTATCAACACCACCCAATGGTGGTATTCTAAAACACCGCTGCTTTTGGTTTCATTTTCACAGAATCTAGTTTCTTAGCTTTCACTTCCATCATATCAACGTTATGAAAAATGCTAATCATATGCAGGGGTTTTTTATCCTTGTACTTCAAAACACACATTTTTCCCTTTTGGAAGGCAATAATTTCCACTTTCTTCCCTTTAGAATCTTTTAATGAAACAGGTAAACCTTTTCTAGGTAACGGACTCGTGGCTGGCGTATCATGAGTTCGAGCCCATTACCACTGAAGACCCGCCGTGTAGGGGAACGATGCACGTTAAATCTATCAAGAGCTGAAACGTCCCTCTGTTGGTGTGGTGTGGTAGTTAGGAGAAGGAGAGAGGTGCTAGCACAGGTTTCATCCTCGTCACTTGACCATGGTTCAAAATGACGAGGTTCGTCGCCAAAAGTTCTCGAGTATAGCTGAACAGAGCGACGTTAATATTCACTCACTCACTCAACCAAATTGTATGAAATTTATGGAATAAATGAAAAAATATTAGAAGGGGAATATATTAAAAATTCAATTTAAAATTTTAAATATCCAAAGAATTATTAGTATTTATGGTAAATATTTTTCAACTGCGTACGCGAGATACCTACATAAATATATTTTTCGAAATTCAAATCCTGAATTTCAGTGCAGCTAATATAAAATTCCTGGTTTTATATGGTTAAGATTACAAAAAATGTCAAAATTTTAATTACTTGTTCTTCAGCCAACCTCTATAATAGAATCTAAATGATAAGAGATTTTTCATAAATAGATATTTTTTTAACTTGAATTTAAAATGGATCTTTATATTTATTTATTGACGCAAATGTCAACTGTAAATTTGTCCAGGTGCTTTTCATTTCTCTTTGCCCGAAGATTCAAGCTTAAAAATTTGAGCTTGTTGTTCCCATTCTCTTTGAAGGAAACTGAATTTCAGACATTAAAAATTCTATTATAATTCGTTATCTAAACAATACAAAACTAGGAATTGTATGTAAGATACTCTGAACACCTGGCTTTGATATTATGGAAAACTAAAGGATTTAAATAGGTTTTTTTTTTTTATCAACGCGTACAAAATTTTTGCAAGTTCTGTTGTACAGAAACTTAAAAATTATTCATGTTTAGAATTTTAAAAGTTTAACAGGTTTTAAATTTTGAACCTTTTTTTTTATAAATTTTTGACACAAACGAAATAATTCCTTTAAAAAAAACTTAAAAGTATTAATTAAAATAAGAAAAACAAAACTGTAAATTATCCTCATTGTTTTGATATATACTTTGAATTTAAATATAGATATATCATAGATATTTTTAGAGATACATTATAAAAAACCTTAATTCTACTTGAGAATTGTAAGGTAAAGAAAAAATGTGATTTTATCAAGCTACCCTTTTCCTTCCCAATTCGTTGAATTTCAAATTAATATTAAATCAAAAGTGAGTATATCATCTATATTACTTACGTGATGGAACTTAAAAAATGATTTAAATGAAAGATTTATAAAAATGCTTAGATCGTGAAAACTACATCAAAGAATTTATTTAATTCAAACCCAAAAAAATTTAAAGTCAAGTTTACTTACAAACTTTAACTGATAGTCCGTACGCTCTGGAGGTTTTAAATTCTTCCCAGTTTTTACGATTGCTGCAGGGGAAGAACGGGGCAAGCCATAAAACTTCCTGTCAGAGTCCATTGTGTCACCCCAACCCTCCCTAATTATCCTTCAAGATGTTAAGCCTTTAAAGGGGGGAAAGAATTTCGGAAAAAGACGTCTCTAACACTTTCGAAGCTGTTACTTGAGTAGGAAAAAACACGTTTGGTGCATTTTTGGCGAGTCCCCGGTCTTACGAGAAAAAATGTGTGGTGCGTTTTTGAAGCATCTCAGGATGGCAGAAAAAGACGTTTGGAATGCTTAAAGGGTTAAGTATTGGATGGAAATGAGATCTTTCATCTTTTTATTAATAATATATTTGGCACTGGTAAAAGGGACAGCTTTCCTTGTTGTCTGTTGAATAAAAGCCCCCTTCTTTGTTAGGTGGTCTGCAAACTCTACCAGTTTCACCACAGTGTCCAGTGATCCACTGCAAAACAATTTGCTTGCAGTTCTCAAACAGAAGAATGTTAGAGGAAGCAGGAGTAGAATTTGAGTTCACAGCAAAAATCTCCACTTTTGAATCACAGAAGACAATAGCCCTAGTAAAGCTATTCAGATGACAAGGCAACTGCGCAAGGGCTATTTGAAGGGCAGCAACCTCACCATCAAAAGTGGTTGTGAATTTTCCAGTTGTTAAATAAAAAGAGAAAAGGTAGCAATACACCCTTTCTCCTGTGCTGTCAGAGTCCTTCAAAGGTCTTCCATCTGTATAGATGTACACCCAGTCGGGTTCAGGGTACAAGGTGTCTATCATTTCCAGGGCAAGTAATTTTAAAATAGAGGTATTTTGCTCTTTTTTGGAAACCGCCTGAGTAAGCTAAGTGTGGATTCGAAAACCTTTATCAACGGGTTCAAAGATGACACCGGAGGTTCAGGGAGGAAATCTGTAGCAAGCTGTTCCTTTAGTTCCAGTACACCTTGCACAAACCCACGTTTGCTCTTCAAACGCCTTCCTGAATCCAAGTGGAGTTTGTGCAAAAGGGAGAGGCTCCCAGGTTGTCGTATTAATTTTTCCTATAGTAGCAGGGTTCTTTTTTGAAAAAATATTCTTCAAAGGTTTATTTTATGATAGTAGAAGCATTGCATCGATCAGGGTTGTTTTTACAACCCCTGTGATGATCCGTAGTGCCTGATTTCGGACTCAATCAAGTAAATCTTACAGATCTTGATGCTGTAATCAGGGGCTCACAACAGTAGGTCAAAATGGGCAAAATGAATAACTTATAAGTTAAATTTAGGGTATGATTAGAACAACCCCACCTAGAGCCTGTTATTATTTTCAAAAGCATCATTCTATTTGAGACATGATTTACAATATTTTCAGTATGGGCTCTCCAGGATAACTTCTGATCAAAGGTCACACTTAATAGATAAAACTATTGGCTTCCGGAGTGGCATGTCCTCAATATGACAGGTTGATATGCAAGGGCAGATGAATCAAAGACAGATGAGATTGTTTTATCCAGGTTAACCTTTATGTTATTTTCATTGCACCAACGCTCCAAGACTTTAAGCACTAAATTCAAACCATGGCTGATTAATTGTGCATCCTGTTTCTTAGAGGATTCAGTCCATATCTTAAGGTCATCAGCATAAAGTCGGCATCGAATTCCAGTAATCATTCTCAGCGGGTTGACAAGATCATTTATGTAAATATTGAAGAGGGCGCAGCTGGATACTGAACCTTGAGATAGTCCAGTTTTTAGAACACTGTATTTGGAAAAGCCTCTGCCATATCTGATCTTACACAAATGCCGGGATAGAAACCCATGAAACTAACTAAACATGTTGTTCTCAATACCAAGATTGGCGAGTTTCAGCAAGAGTTTGTCAATCCATACAGTGTCATAAGCAGATTTAAAGTCAATGAATACTGCTGAAAGTATTCTGCTTTTATCCAAGGCATTTTTGATAGACTAGCTAAGGAATGCTATCTGTTGGTTGGTAAATCTGAATTGTCTGAATCCAGCTTGTTTCTCTGTAAGGAGACTATTGGTTTCTAAGAATCAATGAGTCTTTTAATAAGTCTTTTAGTTACAATTCTCTCCATAGTTTTCCTCATAATGATAGTAAGAGAGATTGGTCTGTAACTTAGAAGACCCTTTGAATCTTTATCTTTTTTAAGGATTGGTAAAACTATGGCTCTAAGCCACTGTGAAGGGATAATTCCAAATCAAGTCGAAGAACCTTAACAAAGTGCTTAAGGCACAAGTACTCAGATGTTGTAAGAACTCAGGGTGAATGCCATCTTCCCCTGGGGATTTCACCCTATTAAGGCAAGTAAGAGTGAGCTCCTCTAAAGATAGAGGAGAAAATGGCTGAGCACCGGAATCTGTGACAAGCGATTTAATTTCATGTTTTAAAACCCTTGAAGATATTCTAGCATGTTTATTCTTTTGGTGGGAGTTAGTACAATGTTTGACAAATGCACTGGCGATTTCCGTATCAGAAGTGATAGTTTTATTAGCGACTTGAAAAGGTTGTTTAGGAGCATGCTTACCTTTATTTTTGATCCCAGAAAGAGAACTGAAAGCTTTCCTACTGTCTCTCTGATAGTTAGCACCAGAAATAAAGTCATTAAATGATTTTCGTTTTTTGACAAGCACAGTTTTTCTAAACAGTGCTGATTGCTTTCTCCATGTCTGAACATCCATAGATCTGTGAGTTAGCTCGGCTATTCTTCTAAGTCTATTGCGATTAATCTTCAAACAAACTTAGCTCTTCCAACCAAAAGCATCTATATTTTTGCACTCTTCCTCTAGGTATACACGTTTTTGCACAATATATTATTTTATCATTAAGTTCACAGATTCTGCTTCGATGCAGGGCGAAACGATGCAGTGGGAGTGTAATTCTTGCTCAGTCATTGCCATAAAGGCATTCCAATCAGCTTTCTTGGAGTTCCATGAGACTCTAGAGAGAGATGTGGACTGCTTACATGGTGAACCAAGAGAAATTTCTGCTACAACTTGACGGTGGCTGCAACCCAGATCATCAATAACGTATTACACCTCGAGTGTTCACCGATGTCCAAAGTGACCAGAAGAAGGTCAGGGGACATAGACATTCCATTATAGTGCAGGTATGTGCAAGGATCACTGTTGCTAAAAATTAGCTCAAAAGTACTAGAATTCAAAAGATCTTCCACACTTCTTCCTGCAACATTAGAGTTATTATACCCCCAAATTGGGGAGTATGCATTAAAATCTCCCAGGAAAATCATTCGAGTCAGAGAGTTAAGATAAGAGAAGTCAGGTTTATTATTGGGTGGGCTATAAATAGCGAGGATATTAAAACGTTTTTCATTTTTTCCTAAGGTTTAATTTGATGACTTCACTTTTATCAGGAGAGCACTCCATATCTTTAATAATGCAGAAATTGGTGGTGAGCCCAGTTTTAACTCCAACAAGGATGCCACTTGTCTAGACTTGGGAAGGATATATAGGGTGTATCCCTTAAAAGAGAAATATTTTAGTTTATCATTAGTGAGGTTTGCCTCCATAATAGTTAAGGTATCAGTATCATGAATGCTAAGTGTCTGCACAAGCTCTGCTCTCTTGGGTTGGGATAAGACACCTGCTTTCCACTGCAAACTACACAAAGCTTCTCTAGAAGGCTTAATAGGAACTAGCTAAAATTGTAGATCACTTAGCTGCAAAACGTTACCAGGATGCACCTCATGGAAGTAGATCTACGTTGCACCCAACACGTAAATATCTGTTACATAAAATAACTAAACAACAAACGATTTTAAGGGGGTGGGGGATAAATCTGATGTCAGTCTTGTCAGGTTTAACCTTAAATCTCTTCTGTTAGTACTGTCCATTTTTTTTCTTTCTTTTGCTTTGGAGATTGGCAACCGAGGTGAAACTCTTTCTCACTAGGAAAAACAATTAAAAACGTTTTCACAATCCATAAATGTCAACAAATAACAGGTTTGTCAGGTCCATAAATTGTGAAAGAATTTCTGTAGGCTTATGGTGCTTCAGAATAGAAATAATGACTGCCTTTCTCCATTCAAAAAGTACATTTATTTTCCAGGATCGGTTTTACTTTTTCACCTAATTTGAGGAAAAGTTCTGATGGCAAATCAACTCGGTCTGCACCTTTGCCTTTCATTGTTTTCAATTATTAATTGTAAGTAAATCTCTCATTGAAAAGTTGGTCATCTTAACTCAGACATTTGGCAGGAACCCTAGGAAAATTTGTGCTTTTAAGTTTATTATTGGGTGAGCTATACAAACAGATGCATACTGTTTAATAAACACCAGAGCTTTGTCACTATTATAGTAAATTTTTTGCCTTTAGAAAAAAGTATTTCATTTTTATGGGATGGAGATTCATTTTTCAAAGTTTATAAAAATCTATGTGCATGTATATCATCCTTTCTGAAGTCAAGATTTGCAGTTAGTTTTTAAAATGGTCTCTTGCATGTTTAAAGGCTTCTTTTATTACAGCTTGTGCATGTCTACGAGCAATACAGTCAACAGTACTGCCTGTAAGCTCAGATTTTTTATATGCATTTTCTCTCTTTGACTTGAAATTAACCAGTTTTGTAGCCCAAGACAGTTTGCACCTTACCTTTCCTCTGAGAATTGTTTCGAGGGCACAGACTTTAATTGTTTCAGAAATGACATAACTTTTATCTGGGTTTAATTTGCTTATGATGACAGGAGTAAAAAGCTTGTTAGTTAATTCAAAGAATCTGATCCTGTCAGCTTTTTGAAATTTCACGTAGGGTGAGGTTTCTCATAAGTTGCTTGGAAACCCTGTTAGAGAGCTTTTTACACACTTGATTCTATGTCTTTATTCACTACAGTAGTGTTCCCAAACTTTTTTATCGACACAGACCAGTCAATGTTTGATAATGTAGAGGAAATTTAACTTTTAGCTTTTTTTTCTTGGCAACTGATTTAATTTAAAATGGAAAACATTTTTTGCATAATTAAAAGTAAAATGAACTTAAATATTATTTATTAACTAATTATTGATTAATTATTAATCTGTGTAATTATATTATTTGTATTAATAATATAATTCTTATTGGCCAAATATTATTTTTTAGCAGGCGATTTATTTTGTAATTTATTTCTTGTCTAATGTAAATTGTTTTCCAGCAATAATATAGAATTTCAGTTGATTAATGTGCAGTAAATAAAATGGGGGTTTGGAAGATGCTCTGAATTAATATGTCTCATATTTACCACTAATTCTGCCTAACTAACTCACATTCTCTATTAATAAATCTACAATAATTTTACCACAGCCTCTGAGGGAAAAAGGACATTAATTGTTAATAAATTTAGATTGTTTTGATGTAATAACTTTAGTTTAATTGTATTTAAACATGCCTTCAGAATAAAATACAGTTACACCAAAAATGAATATAAAATTTATTAAGGAATATAAAGTGATTTCCATGTAAAGTTGCACGAACCCGAATGAAAGACACCACAGTAAATTAAATTGAAATGATCTAATGTTCCTTGGGCAGTTCAGTACTATTTGATTCATGGACCGGTACCTGTCCTTGGCCGGAGGGTTGGAGACCACTGTACTGCAGAATTCCAACAAGTTCAAAGGTATTGTGGATTCAATGTTAGTATGTGTTAGGTGAGGTCTGGGTTCGTTTTTCTCTCTCTTAAATAAAAGGAAAGTGTGTCCAATTCCTTTCTTTAGAGTCACTGCTGAGGATTCCTGGAAGTCCTCCATTATTCTACCCTGAGACTTTATGGATTTAGAACCCCATCTAGGTGAATGGTTGGTTTCTTGGAGGATTATGAGCAAAGATAAGTTTTGTACATTTATAACCCTTCCAAAGATTCAACTCAGCCACTTCAAATTTATTGGTATCTAGCATTTCATGTACTACCATAAAGTTGGTAGTAATTGTATTTCTTACTCTTATGATTATGCTGGGTGGTCGCAGTAGCCTAGTAGTCAAGGACTTGTGGCTTGTGTGGCATGATTTTGGCCTAGTACTGCTGAAGACCCACCATGTAAGTTAAATCTGTTGATGCTCAAACCCCCTTCCTGTTGGTGTGGTGTGGAAGTTAGGAGAGGAAATGTTAGCTCAGGTATCATCCTTATCAATTGACCATGGTTCACAATTACGAGGTCCGTCACCAAAAGCGTTCGAGTTGCTGAATAGTGTGATGTTGATATTCACTCACTGTGATAATGCCAAAAGCAATCTTTCTTAAACTTGGCAGAGTATAGAGCACAAATTAAGGTGTCTGTAATATTCTAAATCATGAGTGTCAAATTCAAAGGAGGACTTTGGCCAAATTTACAAGGTTTAACTTTAGATGGGCCACAAAAAAAATCAAAATTCTTAGAAGCGTAGGTTTATTTCGAATAATACATTATGATAAGCATTGCAGTTGTTGCATTAAAATTCTTTCAGCTAAATTTGTATACAGGTAGGTACATTTAACATCCATCTGACAATGAGACCACCCAAACCAACAGACAAGAATTGTGAAAAACATTCTAATTATTGAAAAGTTCACAACTGGGCTAAAAACCTTATCACATGTTTCACCCTTACATTGTCAGTTTGAGCTACAAGTTGAGCTTTATATCTTCAAATCTCACCTTTCTCATTCTTTTTAATTGTGTAAACCCACCTATTTTCAATCATCTTTTTTTCAGGCCTTGGGATTAATTCCCAAACATTCCTTTCTGACATGTGAATTTCTTCTTTCATTGCAATAAACCACTTATCCTTTTTGGGAGATACAGAAGCTTCCTAAAATTTTCAGGTATTACGACTTCAACATATGTTTCTCGATGCTCAATGGTACTACTTTCATCTTTGGGTACAGGACCTGAATATTTATCTTTCCCACTAAAATTAAACTTTTTATATTGTGGGTTCTACTGTAATTCTGTGCATCACGAGTTGATCTTAATCTGAGGTACTTTCCTTCAAAACCATAGTAAATGTCTTCTCTTGTACCAACAGGTCTGGGAACAGCTCTCCTGGTCCATGTTAAATTTTCACATGGGATTTCCTCTCCTATACTAATTTCTGTCTCAGATTCAACTTTATCTGATTCTGGTTCTTCAGTGATTAGAGGAGTATATTTAGTTTTGTTATTTGGGCCCAGGACAGCTTTCCCATTAACATTTTCATTAAATGAAACATTACTAGTTTCGATAATTTTTCTTTCTTCTGAAATCAAAATTTGATGACTTTTGTTTGTATTGCATACTCGACCATAATACCCTTTTTTAACACGCTTTTATAAGTTTCACTTGCTTGTAACGGAATCTTGGAACTCGGATTTTTACCCACTTTAAAAGGTAGATAAATTCGAAATTTTGCACACTTGTCAAGGACCGATGTCAATACAATAATTTCATAATTTTGTTCCATTGTCCTTTTCAGGATCGTCATGAATAAAGATAATCAGATTTGGCGACAATTCCACTTCCAAATTTGGTGAATTATTGCATTTTCCATTTTTAAATTTGGCGACCAATTCCATATACCATTTTCAGATTTGGCGACTAATTTCATACATCGTTTCCAGATTTGGCGACTAAAACAATAAGGTGCAGCCCTAAAGCGAGTTTTGAATTTAATGCTAATTATATGCAAGTATAAAATACACTTGAGGTTAATAGAAATAAACCAAACAAAAAAAGTGTTCTGTATCTGAGAAAGTGGAGGGTGGGTGTGTGCTTGCAATTTCTTACCATAATTTAAACATTTTTCTGAAAATAAAAATAAAAAAAAGGCTCGTGCATATGAAAAAAAGTAATTTACGTTCTAACCGCTAAATATTTTTTATTTTTATAAAGCAATACATTTAAAAGTGGTGATATGAATTAACATTATAGCAATGTGTTTAAAAGTTGAAAAAACGATTGACACTTAATTACCATGTTTTTATTAACTCGCTTTCTTTAATGTTTTTCCGGGTGGAATTTTGTTATTGATTTTAAACTGTGTGACTTTCCGATGAGCTAGAGACTTGAAATTTAGACCATAGCTCAGAAGTGTATGAAAATGTGAAAAAAGAAAAGGAGGAATTTTATAATTTTTAGTCCGTTATAAAAACATGATACATTAACCCTTTTTTTAACTCGAACTTTTTCTTCTTAACACACTTTTATTTGTTTGACCTGTTCTATAGAGACGGAATCTAATATAAGGATACAGAATTCATCCGAGGCCCGTAAACGGAGTAAATAAATACACTTCACACCCTTTAATTAATATCCATTGAAGAGCAAGACTAATTTCACAGCCACGTAATTCCAGCTTCAAATATCAAACTCAAGGATAAATTCAACAATGAATAAACGATAGTTTAAATAACTAAAAAACACTCTTTTATTGTAGTTCGAATTAAAAAATTAAAAATAAATTATAGTTTAAGAAAAAAACTAAAAAACACGCTTTTATACTGAATTGAACTAAAAAGTAAAAAAATAATTCTTAATATAAGAACAAAATGACTAACGAGAAAATTTATGTCATTGGGGTAAAAGCGTGGGGTGTTCTATAAATGTATCAATTTTTATAATTTCTAACTTCTATTCCGAAAAGCTCAATTAGTGTAAAAATGTAGTACAAAACACCCCCAAGGTTTATACTTCAACTGTTTGGGAATAGCCACATAAGCTTTATAGCCAATAGTTTTTAAATCTTTAACAGAAGATTTTCTACCAAAATGCAATTCAAAAGGGGGGTTTGTATATTTCTGATGACAAATTCGATTCATTGTTTAAGTAAAGCTTAGCAGGGCCTCTGACTAGAACTTACTACTTAAACTACTACTCCTTAGCATGGCTCTTACAGCATCTAAAGGTGTATAACTAAAACGCTCACTTACCCCATTCATTTCAGATGAATATGTATTGGTCCTCTCTATCATAATTTCCTGAGAATCCAAAAATTTACAAAATTCTGTTTTTGTTGTTGTTTCTTATGCCACCTGATCTCGACTGCATCATATTCAGGCCCATGAAATTCATCATGGCCAGGGGCTAGATATATGCCTGTTGGTCGTAGCCTTGAGTACCATTCAGGTGACAGTACGATTTAGATTGGTTCCTCCCCAATTTTGAGAGAGAACACCCTGGGGAAAGGTCTGGAGCCTCCCACCTCTCTTCCTTTCCACAAAATTTTTCATGAAGTAACCCAAGTCAATTGTCAATCCTGACATTCACTATCCTGGTATTTAAGAATCTTTCTGCTCATTTTTGATATCAGGTAAAACAATTGAAAACATCAGATTTCTATTTAACCTGAAAAACTGTTACTTTTCTTGAGTAATCATCACTTATTGTGAGAAAATAAATACTGCCATCATGAGATGTTTCAGGAATGGAACAGACATCCATATGTAACAACTCAAGTGGTTTCTTTGATCTGATTTTTGAAGTTCGTTTTAACACAATCCTCACAATTCACATTAGTAGATTTTAACTTAGGTATTCTTCTAATGCTCTCATTCTGACTAGACCTTAAAATATATCAACTATTGATATGACAAAATCTATTGTGCCGAAGTTCTAAGTTATTTACTTCTGAAGTGGTCAAATTAGACATTTCAAAATGGATATTGTTTGGATACTTAGATTTAAAATAATGCAACCCATTAATCTTTCTAGCATAAAACAGTTTTCTTTCATCCCCATTCAAAAATCTCAATTTTTCCTTTACCTCCCACAAAAGTACCACCATTTTTATTTAGAGCTGGACCAGACATTAAATTCCTCCTTAACTTAGGAGAGAACTTGACATTATGTAAAGTAATATTATTTCTACCATTTTTACTATCAAAATAAACTTAACAGTTCGTACACCCTCAGCTCGGCTAGTTATGTCTCCTACAGCAAGTGGCATAGTAGTCTTATTCTTTGGTTCATATGAAACAAACAATTTTTTATTATTACAAAAATGAGTTGCAGCTGTTGTGTCAAAAACCCATGTATAATCATCAGTATTTACTTCCTGATTAATGCTAGCTTCAGTTACAAAATTACTGTCACTTTTATTTTTACTATTCTTAGATTTTTCACTACAATTTGCAATGACATGACCCATTTTATTACACTTAAAACAGGGTCCTATTTTACTCTCAGATTTCTTACAATTTACGGGCTTAGATTTTATATTTTTACTTTTATAAACATTTGCTTTAAGAGCAAGTGATTAGCATATATTATATCTATAGATCTTTTCTACATTGCTTAAGTCTATTTTCCTCTGCAAGGAGTTCCGATAAGACTTGTTCGAATTCAAAGTCCTTATCATTCCAACAATAAATAAATTCTACAATACCTTGATATCTTTCAGGCAAATACCAGATTAACTGGAAGGCCTAATACATGTCTTCTAAAGGATGTCCTGCATCTTTCAGCTGGACAATGATAGATCTTAATCGAGCTGCATAATGACCAAATTCCTCTTCTTCTAATGTTCGGCAGTTGAAAAATTCATCCAATATTCCAATGACACAGGCTGTTGTGTTGGGCTGAAAATGGTCCAGAAGCTTTTTCCAGGTGACTGTAGAATCACTGGTATCCAAAATCAAATTCCGATATTTCTTCTCGATACTCAGATAAATGGAGGAATATGCCCAATCCCATCGAGAATCAAAATTCCATTTTTCCTTGACGGGCGCGTCATCCACGGGTTTTACTTCTTGTTCTGATATGATTCTCCAGCAGTTTCTATCCATTGAAAGGATTCGAACATCTTTCCAACTGGCATAGTTGGTGGCAGTGGCATAACGTACACCCCTGCATGATGGCACCCAGGGTTCTAGGGGGCCCGAAGCCTGACTGCCAACAAGTGCCCCATCCTTTGTAAAATCCACCTTGGGGGTTCAAAACCTGACTTTGCGGGGGGGGGGCAAATGTTCTCCCTTTATGCCACTGGTTGGTGGAATGTAGTCAATTGTAGTCTCCATTTGAACTTCGGACTGGCTCTCCGTCGCTCAGATCCTTTTAAAATAAAAATCTCACTATGCTTAAGTGGAACGATACTTGAGGCCCATAACAATTGTCATTACTATGATCCACTTTAAAAAATGCGTTTAAAAGCTCAGCATTGATGATGCAAAAAAAAAAAAAGAGTTTTAAAGGGTTTTTTTTAACAGCTGACCTTCACTAAAAAATGAACAAGAATGGTTAGGTATATATATAACAACAAAATTAAATGTCACGCATGTACTGTGTAATGTACATAACCAATCAGCAACGTGATGGCATCATTTACAAATACATCTTACGTTGACATCGTCAGTGCTACTGTAAATTTGCATATTCATCTGTGATGAACATACAAATGAAAAGTTCTCACCAGGGAGCACGTATAACTTAAAAACTGCTATGGATGCAAGAAAACACTACTTCCCACTTGTGAAAAATTAAATTTTTAAATAAATATTGCGCTTGACTCTTAAAAATATAAATCAAAATCTGAAATCAATTTTAAAATGTTGAGTTTTCATGCATAAAATTACAATTTTTAAAATTTACTTTTGGTTATCTATGTTGTTAAAATCTATTTTAAGTATATGAGTAAACACAGTAAATTTGAATATACATTTATTGGGTATAAAGGAAAATTCTGTCATTTTTGAACACATGCAGTTTTATGCATTGTCTATCCTTAGCAAAAATTCAGATCCGACTGAAATTGGTTTAAACCAGGGGTGGGCAGACTTTTCCTGGGTACGGGCTACTTCTAAATTTTTCAAGGTGTCGCGATCCACCCAGTCGGGGCCAGATTAGTTGGCCAATGTGCCACAAGTACGTTTTTTTTAGTATGCACATCTTAGGTATTAGTTATGGCGGTCCACTGGTCGACCGCGATTGACTTAATACCCACCCAGGGTTTAAACAGTTAATTTCTATAGTATTGATTATTTATACCCATTTTTTTTTGCATTTTAGTCAGTTATTTTTTTAAACTTGTAAAACTGTCAACATGAGTAAAGAGGAAGTGCATTTAAGGCATTTTATGTTTGAGTTTTTCAAAAAGGGAATAATGCGATGTAAGTGAAAGTTGTGTGATGTGTTAGGAAGGAAGTAGTAACAGCTCAAAGATGGTTAGTGAAACTCCGTTTGGTGGATTTTTCTTTGAAAGATGAACCCAGATCAGGAAGGCCATCAGTTGTCAATGACAAAGTGCTACGTAGTATGATCAGGACAAATATCATGTCAACTTCCCACAGAAATGGGCTTCGAGCTTAGAACTCATCAGACTACTACTTTAGATTACTTCAAAATGCGTGGTTTAGGGTCCAAACTCTCTGTTTGGGTGTCACACGAATATAGCAAAAAAGGTTTAATGGACAGAGTTTCGATATGTTCTTCAAGTCTTGATCATCACAAAGAGGAACTGTTTTCAGACCACATGGTGATTGGAGATGAAAAGTGGGTAGTGTGTGACCATATAGTTAGGAAGAAAAGCGTATGTTTATAAAGTGGAGACTACCATCCACATCAATAACTAGCATGCATCTAAAAAAAGTCTTGTTCTGTCATTGGTGAGAAAGCAAGGGTATAGTGCACTGTGGGATGCTGAAAGAAAATGAAATGGCCATTGCTGTTCGCAACTTGATGCTTTGAATAAAGAAATTTAACATAAGCATCCATCTTTGGCTATCAGAAGTGGTGTGATTCTTTATCACAACACTAGACTACACATAGCGAGAAACACTGCATAAAAAATTGCAGTGTTAGGTTGGGATACTTTACTTAGCCAGTATATACTCTTGATATTGCACCATCTGACTATTATCTGTTCAGGTTACTGCAAAAAATTTTTAAAGGTTATAAATTATGAGGGTTTTCAAATGACAGTTCAAGAATACTATAGTCTCCAAAACAGGGGACATCCTTTCCAAGGGGTCAGATAAGCTCCCAGAACGCTGGGGCAGACAGCTGTAACTATCAAAGGACATTATATTTTAGATAAAAATTTAAATAAAAATTGAAAACAAATTTCGTTTTTGCATGTAATTGACAAAAAACTAATTGTTTAGAATTGGCACTGGATGTTTTAATATGGTACCCCCTCCCCGAACTGCTAAGACTGTTGCACACCTGTTTAGCAGGAATATGATGAGGTTACTAATGAGACTTTAGGGTACACTGCTCGACTCTTCAAGGGGTGCAATCTCCACATCCCGGACAGTAAGTGAAGGCAGTGATTTCACTGAATATGTTGTTCAAATGAGCCCCAAGCATGCTAGATAGGACTTGGATTAGAACGCTTTTTCTCCATATGCTGCATTATTTAAACTTCAAGAAAGTTCTCCACAAGATGAGCTGTTTGATTTCTTGCATTATCCTGCATTAAAAGAAAGGAATCATCAATAGCTGCAGTACAAGGTGCGACATAAGGTCTTTGGATCTCGTTTACATACCTTTGAGCCATCAAATTGTCATTCTGTATGATATGCAGGTCAGTACAACTGTCTATGCTGATACCAGCCCATACTAACAAACCATCAAATCTGTAATGGGATCTTTCCTGAATGAATACTAGGATATTTGAAGTGCCTCTATCTTGCTATACCAAACAGGTCTGGCCTCAGACTCTTAAGTTAAATCCAAATACGTCCCTAAACAGCACTTGCCTCCAATCACTGTGCATCCTATCTCAATGTTCAGCAGCCCACTTTCTTTGGGCTACTCGGTGTCTTGCTGTCACTACACACCGCTGACCTGCATGCATACAGACCACCTGTATGAAGCCCATTTCAGAGTATTTGGCTTGAGGTCCTTCGTCCTTGTTGCCAAAAGAAATTGACTTTGAATCCACGTCATATTGGTTGTTCTGTCTTGATGAGCTGTTTACAGGATTTATCGGTCATTATTTGCTGTGGTAGCATGTGGACAGCCTTGTCCTGACCAACATTGAACATGCCCTGTTTCTTAGAATCTATTTCACAAACTTACAATGAGACTTATTGCCTCTACAACAGCATCCACTAGAGTTCTTTGTCTTTGCCCAGATTCCAGTCTCCCCATTATACAGCAAGCCATGGATTCTGGTAGATCATGTAGTCATGACATTTACTTGTCCCTTTTTCTCAAAAGAACAACCAAAAGAATGAATTTCACCTCTGAGACAAGGAAAAACAACAGCTTCTATGAAATCACGATTTTTGCATTTATTTCCTTTTTCTGGTGTTTGACCCCATGTATGTTGATTTGCATATTAACCCCTTGTAGTTTTAATTGTTTGAATAAATTGAAAAGTTTGAAATGATTACTTATTTATAAATTATGTGCCTGAAATAATTATTTAAAAATAAGTTTAGACGAGTAGGACTCGTGATTGATTTACACAGTAAAAATAAGTTTACACGAGTAGGACTTGTGATTGATTTACAAAGTCAAAATAAGTTTACACTAGTCAGACTCGTGATTAATGCTTAAGGGGTTAAGTTTTCTTCTGTTTTCTACTTCATTTTAAACTTTGAATGATTTGTTTTACTTTAGTTATCAGAAGAAATATTTGCATAATTTTGTTAAATCCATGTGTTCCCCTAATTTTTTTAGTGGTATGTGTATATAGTATGTACCCAACTCTTTTTCACACTGTAGATACATTCTTTAGAAAACCATGCAAAAAAATTGTCTATAAAAATGCATGCGACGTTTTTTTAATTCAGGGATCTGCTCCACAACTCTTTAAAAAGTCATGTAAAATAAAAAAAAATCTTTATATTTTTCCCAAAAAAAAGCATGCAAAAAAGTAATAAAATTCAGAATACATATTTATAAAAAAAAAACAATTCATTTTTAGTGCAAAAAAATTTAAAATTAGTGTAAAAACTATTAACTAACAATTATTCATCACTACTTGATAACTAGCGTGTACTTCATTGCAAACTGGATTGAAAATGCTATCATTAGTAGATGTGTGTAGCACAACTGTCGGCTTTGATTCAAGTGAAGAATTTTGTTTGTTATTAAAGTTTTGTTAGTTTTTTTGTTGTTACCTAGTCTGTTATTAGTGGATATTGGTTAAGTATGTTTTTCCACCCTTGTTACAAATTTCAAACCCTCACAAATTAAATCAGCTGTTAGTAGCTGAACATCTTTGACTTTGCCATTATTAACTTCTGAATAAGGTGGTATTAGGCAGTAAAAGCACCGTTTGAATATTTTGATCTTGGCCCAGCTGATCTTCAGTACTCGGATCTCGGCCCCACAGAAACCATGATTCCTATAATATTACCTTTTTAATAGTATAAAATAAGCATCAACATAAATTATACTGGAAATTTCACCATTGAATTAAAAAAAAATTAATTTGAACATTAACTTTTAAAACTTTATTGAAATTATTTATTGCATCCTAGGAACTGAATGCTTTAACACAAAATACAATTATACTGCATAACGAAATGCTCTATGTTCAAGTTAAAGTACAACAAAATAAAGTAAAAACTGATTTTATAAAATTCCAGTATACCCTGTAACTCCAGAATACAAAGACAAGCCATGATGATCAAGTCACTAACACGTGTGAGTATAAGCTGACTGTCTTCTGATTACACTGACAAAATTAGAATGTAAAAAATTTCAAAATTGTGTAAAAAAAAAAAAAAGAGTTGAGTATATATAAAGCTTTTAATAAATTTTATACAATCTGTGTGTGATTTTTCATTAATGTGGTATTTTATTGTTTGACACTAACTTTATTAATTAGGTGAAAAACTGATTCTAAATTTCACTGATTGATTCCATATCTTTTAACTGAATTCATTATTAATTTATCTTAGTATTCCTGTGCTAATATTTTGTATATTTTATTTTGTGAGATATTTCTAGAAAATAAATGATCTCTCTATTTTTTTTTTCTGTAGGATATCTCGGACAAAGATGACCCTTTGCCTCCTCGTAATGATGTAAGAAGAGATTCTATCCTGCGAGAAAAGTTGAAACATATGAGTAGGGAAAAACAGCTGCGTTTTATTTTACGTGTGCTTCGGTCTGATAAGGGGCATGTCAGATTTGCCACATTTATAGCTGCTAGATGTCCTATTGTAAAATTCAACATAATCTTTATAAATGATGAAGTGTCTTGTGATATGTCATTTGATCATCGGTAATATTTTTTTGTTTCAAATATTATTATAAATAAATGCATTTAAATTGAATGGTATCTATGTATAGAAATAATATTTTAAGGGTATTCAGAGCCAAAGACTTTTTCAAGTTATAAGAGTTAATTTTCATTGACCTTATTCAAGCATTATCCCAGTGGCTGAGTGATAGTGTACCGTGCTTCCACACCACAGGTCCATGGTTTAAATCCCAGGCTGGACAGGGTTGACTCAGCCTTTCATCCCTTCAGTGGGTTGATAATAAGTATCAAGCTTGCTTGGGAACTGAACACTGTGGGTTTTATGTCAGACTGACTACTTGACTGAAACATTTGCACATGTGTGCACCCCACTGCTAAAAGGCACATAAACTGAGATAGGCACAGTAGGCCTTGGTCCTCATAGACTGTTGGGCCTCTGAGTTCAGTTCTGTATTCATTCATTATGATGTTATACTGTAGGAATGATTCTGTCTTATTTCTTAATTTATCATTCACCAAATACACTCAACTCTTTTTTTACATGTCAGATATGTTCCTTAAAAAGCTGTGTAAAAAAATGTATGTGACATATGGTAAAATTGGGGACATGTTCCTCACAACTTTAAAACATGTAGGATGAAAAAACTCTTAATATTTTCCCTAAAAACCGTGCAAAAAAAGTAATAAGGAATTTCGTGTTACATATTTTTAAAACAAAATTATTCATTTTTTTTACAAAAGAAAATTTAAATTAGTGTACAGTGAAAGTACACTAATTTAAAATACATACAACATATAAACAGTCTAGAAATTAGAAAGAAAACTGCTAACTAACAACTATTCATCACTACTTGATAACAAGTGTGCTCGTTTTCTACAAACTGTATCAAAAATGGCATCATCAGGTGATGTGTCAAGTATGTCTAGCACAACTGTCGACTTTTGATTCAAATGAAGAATTTCGTTCTTTATTAACGACCTTTGTTGAGGTTTTTCTCTTTTTGTTATTACAAAGTCTGTTATTAGTGACAGTTCTTCTGGTTTCTCAAGTTGGTTAATATAATTTTTGTTGTCCTGCTACACAAAACTTAAAAGTACTTTGACATTTTAATGCTCCCTTTATGTCAGGATCTTGAATAAGAACATGTAGTTCCATACTTGTCGCAAATTTAAATCAGCTGTTAATAGCTGAACTTCACTTTGTCATTATCTTTATGATGACAAACTGTCACAAATTCTATCCAATCATCCTTATCCAAAGGGTACGAATCCCCAAATTTGTTTAAGATTCATTCTAGAATATAAAGTTTATGTAAAAATAAATAAGTAAATCATTAAATTCCTGTACTGTGTTATTTCAAAATAGTTGGATATATACTGTATTGCATCAGTTCTGAAAATAATTCATGCCATATTCGCATTTATTTGAAATATAAAAGATTCTATGCTACTTTTGCATCATTACACATAACAAGCAGTATTGTGCTTTTTTTTTTAAATCAAATGTGAAGAAACTGTCAGATTACTAAAAAACGTAATACCTCATTTATTGCTATTCACTGATACTGCATTTACATTAAAAAAGAAGCTGCACAGTCTGTTTATGTCAATCAATGTCATAATTCCTAATTTTTTTCTTCTGATTTTAATGTAAATAATCTTTTTTTCGAACTTCACTAGCAACACAATGCCTTATTCCCCTTATGGGCCATGTTGTCGCTCTATGAAAACCTTTTTTCTGCAGACTAGTGGCACATCTTCTGTAAAATTTTGTTCTCTACTTATGTATTGTTTTTCAACTTGTAAAGCAATTTAGCGTATATGGCATAATTATCAACAATTCAAATATGTTATTTCATTCTGCATATTTTTTAGTGAAAACTTCTTTAGGTGCGTTTTGCTGCAGGGTGAACTTGACTAATGCATCATTTTCGGGTGTGTGTAATACTCATTCGGTTTTTTTCGTCTTTAGTCGGAAATCCTGTTTGGACAAGATCGTCAAGATTCAATAGTCTGCGCCATATATACACCCCTAAAAAAATCACGCTACTAAAGCAGGGATTTTTCCCCCGGTTTTTGAGAATACCCAGCCTTTCATCTTGTGTGCTTAAATAGTTAGTTCATGTTCACATGTGTATTTATTACTCAGGATATATCAATAGGAATAACCATAAAGAGAGGTACAATATTTATTTTATTGTACAACTTTATTCTTATGTCATTGAATTTCTTTTTAGTTTTGAGGACAAGGTATGAAAAATGGATTCATTTATGCCAACATTCCTAATTATTTATAAATTTAAGATATTTTGTTTAATATGACAAAATTATTGTTTAAATGTGAAATTAGTGTTTTGTTTATTCTGTCAAATCTTAATTATCTTATAAATATTAAAAATTTTATTATTCTTTTATCGATTCGTATATTATTCAATGTGCATGTATTTCCTTATAATTCAATTTTTATGCTATATAGACAATGGATGTAGCATCAAATACTACAGAATCATTTGAGTTTAATCAATCATGTATCAGAGAAATTTGTGCAGCAAAATGTATAACAGAAAATGGACAAATAATTCTAATGGTTGCTATATTTATATTTCAAGAAATCAAAGTGTAGAGAAAATTTTCGAATTCATTCACAAAAATTTAGTTGCCTATACTGAAGCCGGATCAGCTCTTCTGAACGAATTACCTATGATTTTAAGTGGGGATTTTATATAATGTAGCATTTTTTTTTCAAAAGAGGAATCAAAACCTTTAGTTGATTTTTTAAAATCAAAATTCAATTTAATTATGTCAAATGATCCAAATGAAAGCATGACGAAGTACGGAACAACGTTTGACGGAATTCTTTTTTTAGATATTTAAATAATTTTAAGTCGAAAGTATTTATAACCTATCAAAATTAATGGTCAGAGATAAAAGTTTTGTTTAGGGCCATCTGTTCCTCAAAAGAAGTGGGTACTAAATTTAATACTTGAAGATGTAACAAAAATAAAAGTTGTGTAGGGAATTTAATTTTAGGTCTAATTTAATTATCCTTACATATATATACACTGCTGGCCACCGTAAATGCAACACCAAGAAAGACAAGAGATAGCACAGCAAAATTTATTTTGTAGATAACATGTTGACCAAGTATAAAATGATTAAATTTATAGACTTCTGTAAATTGTGTGGTTCCTGCCAGAATCAGTAGCCAGAGAAGCCGCCATTGTTGGAGATTACCGCTGCCACACGCCTCGGCATTGATTCAAAGAAACTTTGGATGTGTTCTTAGGGTACAGCAGATCAAGCAGCTTCCACACGTTGCCTAAGTTGATCTGGTGTGGCAGCTGGGGGTATAATCTTGGTCAATCGTTGAGCAACCATGGACCACATGTTTTCTATTGGCGAAAGATCCGGAGAGCGAACCGGCCAGGGAAGCAATTCAATCTGGTGATAGACAAAGAATCTTCGGACGCAGCTGTTCAGCATCCTCTCTCCACAGTGTCTCCAGACTCGAATCCGACCATCGTGGTGTTGCAGACAGATGCGTGACTCGTCAGTAAAGACAACTTCATTCCATTCTGCCGCCGACATCCTTCTTTCATCGCACCATTGGTGGCGGAGACGTCTGTGGTTCTGCGTCAAGGGTAGACCACTCTGCTGTAAACGGTATTGAATGGTACGCGCAGACACTGAATGATGCGTTACTGACTCAATGTGCTGTGCTATGGTTCGTGATGTGACTGAGCGATCCGTCATTGCCATGCGCACAATTTGCCTGTCCTCAAGTGAAGTGGTGCACTGAGGTGGATGCGATCGACCACGTCGGTCCGTCGTACCCTCCTGCATCCAACGGTCACATATCCACATTGCAGTTGTTTGGTTTCGTCCAACACGTCTACCGATTTCCCTGAAAGATAATCCACAATCTCGGTAGGCCACTATCCTTCCTCTGTCGAACTCGGATACTTGATGAAAAGCTGATCGCTGTTTTCTATGAGACATAACTGATCATTTTTTTGAAAACACCACAAGAAAAACACAATTGCTGAACTTGAAATTGTCGAAATCTCCAAGCCTTAAATAGCGCTTTGAGATGGCGCCACAGGCGTGCGTGATGTGTGTCTACACTGAAATTCTTATCATTTGCATATCTCACCTCCACTGATGCATGTTGTAAATTTCATGTTATTTGCGTGCTTCCTTCAGGGTGTTGCATTTACGGTTGCCAGCAGTGTATATATACTTGTTGAAATAATTTATGAAATGTATAAGACTTTTTTGTATTCTTTCCTTATTATTTTCATCCTCATTGGAGTAACTTAGTGTTGCAAGTGCATGTTCTAAAGTTCATAGAGCTACTCTATTTATCTCTTAATTATTTTTTTTTTTAAATTCCTTTTTTTTTTCAATGTGCCCCCTCCTTATTTTTACTATTATAAATTATAACCACTAACTTATAAGGGGATTTTTGTGTGCTGAACAATAATAAAATATTTTAAAGCTGATCTTTCTTAATTTTGTGTACTTTTTAAGTAATGCGCATATTTGAAGTTTTTTCCTATCACTTATGGATACATTAAAGTGAACTAATATATGCATTTTGAAGGGAAATTATGTAAATAAATATTTTAATATTTTTTTCATGAGTATAAGTTTTAATTTAAAAGCTTTTGTAAGTAAAGTAAAAAATTATTTTCCTGTAGTCTTCATGTAAAAAAAAAATTTTTCAGTAATTAACAATGTGTTACATTTTATATTGATGTTCCTCTTTAAAAAGAATTAAGTTGTATTAAGAAACATTATGAAATTGTTATTAATTTTGTAGATATCCTTTGAGAAATAACTATTCTTTGTTTTTTTATTATATATGCACACTATAACAAAAAAAATTGATGCACCATGATATAGCTGTTCTATTTTTATGAAATTTCGTATCCAAAGACATTTTGATTAAATGTGCAAATTATTAAATTTTTGTATCCAATTAATGAATTTGGTAAGCTGCAGCACATCAAATTTATGTATTCAGTAAGTGGATATAAGAAGCAATTCTCAATTCATTGATCAACAGAGAGAAATGAGAATGCTAATGAATTGAAAAATATGTTTGAGCGAATCATACAGTTCTTTAAGTCTGGGTCACGGTGATATGATGATTAGTTGCTGCTGGCAAGAATGAGTCAATAAAGGCAGATATCAATGTAAAGATGGTAGTAATCAACATAGGGTCACTACAGAATTTGAACTCGGAATGATTGTTAAAGTGGTTGCATTAGCACTGGATTCATAACAATCCACTATCCCGCAACTATCCAGCTTCATACATGCCTCCAACTTAAGTGTCAACTGATGGTCGTGTTGATCTGTGCCATCTGTGAAAGACAGAGTAGAATTTATACCTGTTTTGACCATTATGTCGTTTGCCTCTCATGCCTATGCACTGTCAAGTCTGACTACAATGGTACTGAGATCGATTAACTTGAAACTGCACTGACAAGGGACATATATTTTAGTGACACATCCCGTTTACTACAATATCCTAATGACAAACACAGAAGTGTTTGAAGATGTCAAGGGCTTTCCCTGCTATGGTCCGCTTCCACTTCGGCCTACAACTGAGCATTTTTATTTTGGGGTGTTATTTACTTTGATAGTCTTTTTTGGCATGCTTCATTGCAATATGTAGGTTACATTTTATGGCCGTCTGTGTTACTATTCTTTTTCCATCGCCAGAACTTGCTTATCAGTAAGATAATGTCTGGCCTTGTCCAGCCTGTGTTACGTTGAATTGTCTTCAATCTTTCTCAGCATTTACTTGGTCAGCTTATCTCATTTTTAGAGAAAACATTTGGGAGGTTGAGAGAATGATTGCTGAGGATTAAGTCTGACAGGAGACCATTTGGCAAGGAATTCTGCAGGATACCATCTTTTATTTTAGCTAGTCTATGCCGCACCAGGTGACAGTTTACATCCAGTCCAGAGGTGGACTAATACCGTATTGACTTCCTCCCTTAGTAATAGTCAAGCATTAAAATAAATCTTTTCTGAAATTGTAATGGTTTGTTTTTTCTGTATGTTCTTCACATCCACTAATTTTTATTGCAAAAGGACAGCACATTGATGAGTCAAATTTTTATGTTGTAGAGTATATATAGTGCAAAAATTTCTTATCTTTTATAAAGCATTTTATGTTAATAGATTTCAATTAAAAAGATTAATAACCATATTGTGTAGTTTCAGAAGTGTTGTGGAGGATTTTCAGAACAAATAAATGAACAATGAATGGTTTAATGATTAATTAGAGAGATAATGTTATATAAAATATATACTTAAAGCTTATAAAAAAGATGGAAGATATCTTGTATAAATACTCTAGTTTCAAATCATATCTATATGTATCAAGAAAATTAGCTTCTTTTAAAAATGAAGCATACAAATACATTGTTAGTTATCTTACTTTTAATTTATATTTATATTCAGTTTGTTTCGTATCTAAGTGAACACTCATTCATTTAATCATGTACAGTGTACCTAAATTTTAAAAACCCTATTCTTCTGTATAGTTTAATATTTCCATTAATGTTTCAAATTATTTTTCAAATAATATGTTGGAAGTGTTACTGGAGACATTAGAATTTTAAATAAAACGTTAATTTTTAGAGGGATTAAAAACTTTTTGATAGCTTTGCAAATTGTTTTTATAAAATTAAAATTATTAAAATGTTGAATTTTTCATAAAAATATGACTATTTTATTAACAATTAAGGTAAAATAATTATCTCCCCATTAGATATGATTTAAATTTAATTTCTGTGAAAGTGATATAGTTAACATTTAATGAATGATTATTGAAACAGTTTTAGCTTTGCTTATGAAGTAAAAGCTATCAAAAATTGATTAAATCTTTTAAGTAGACAGTTAAATCAGTTTTATACTTTTCAACTTCTTACAACTTTTTATGGTATTTGTGTTTAATCACATCTAGGAATTTTTTTTTTTCATGATAATATAAAAACTTGTTTTTAATCTGCTTTTAATTTTTTTCAAAGTAGAATATATGTATAATTAAAATTAATTTTAAAACGTTATGTGAGTTATTTGTCTTTTTTATGAAAATGATTGGTATTTAAAAATGACTTACTTTTCAGTTACCTAAATCATTTTGTTTCCATTGTGTATTGTTAACTGAAAAGTGAGATGGTTTCTTTACAAAATAAAAATGTAGATAATCAGACAATATTTCTTGTTTTGACAATATTGGTATTTCCAAAAATTCAGTTTGTTTCAACACAACAAATATTTCTTTAATCTCAATTAGTTTTTTTAATCATTTTTTTAAAATTTATATCATTTATAAAATGTACCGAACTAAAGGTTTATCAGAGAAAGTATATCTTGTCCCTATTCACTAAAAATAAGGGTACTTATACTATGTTTTATTATTTTAATTAATATGTATGCATTTCATTTAGCAGAATTTTTATTCTAGCAAATTCACTTAAAAGGAAGAAAACTGTGTTTAACATATTTCTAGATTCTTACTAGGAAGTGTAAATTTGTTTTTAAAAAATATTAGTTAAATTATTGTATTGCTTTTTTAATTATATGTCACCTTTCAAATGTAGCTTTATCCTCATTTTTGTATAAAAGTACATTTGCTTTTTGTTTCACAAATTTTATTTATATTCTTAGATTAGCTTTGTGCAACACAAAATTGTTAAGTTTTCTGGGGAGTATTGATACTCGTGTCCGGCCACTGATGATAATCCTTCGCTTTTGGGCAAAATGTTTAAATCTCATTAGTGTTGGAAAGCTTTCAAGTTATTGTTTTACTCTTCTAGTCATCTTTTTCTTACAGAATATTGAGAATCCCATTCTACCATCTCTAAACTTCCTTATGAAAGACGCAAGTGAGTGCATATAACTTTATAAATAATCATATCTTGTGTGTATGTGTGGTTCATTTTTCTAAAAATATGAAAAATCAGTTACTAACAAATGTATATAATATAAATACAATACTAAAATAGCATATCACACAATATTCCATACAAACGTTGATTTTTTTAAGAGCTACAACAACAGTTCAATAGAGGGAGTTATAAGTCTATTATACTTGCTAAGTTGACTCAAATGTACCTGGAGTTTGAAGCAGTGGCATGTTGTCTCTCTGGCATTTTAAGTCCCCCCCCCCACCCTTTTCTGAGGAAGGAGGGGTCCAACTATTTACTTAAGCATTTAGTGTGCAATTGCTAATCTTTAGGTCTTATGGCTTTGAATTTTTAATTATCTTTATACCCTAAGGAAATCCAGAACCAACAATGGATTGGCTGTAAGATCCTGTCTAAAGAGCCCTAGGCACTTGAGGATTTGTTCTGGGAAAGTAAGCCCAGTGGGACACCTGGTGCAGACTGCACAGCCTTAGGCACCATCAGTATATGTCAAAGATCTAAGACGACCACTGAGAAAGATTCTCTTTGTATTTAATCCTTAAATGTTTATCTCTTAATCTGTATATCATTTTTTTCTAAATTAAAAAACAAATTGGATTGTATTATCATCACTCTTGGAAGAATCACAAGCAATTAAAAAAATTAGATGGAAAAAAGATACTTCTATCTAATCTAGATATAATGCTTCAGCATAGTTTTTTCAATCTGTATTATGAACTGGTTATCTATCGCTCTACTCATAATTGGATCTCTGTCCTGAAACCATACATTAAAGCATATTATCAGCTAATGACACATTGAAGAATAAGAATAATAATAAAGCCTCCTTTTTACATTATATGAAAAATAAATTGGAAAATGAAATGTGTGCTTAAATTTCAAAAAGATTATCATTCAGCTATATTGATGAAAATATGCACATTTACAATCTCTTCTTCTGGAGTGAAGCCAATTCAAATTCAATACAAAAATAACACAGAAATTTTTTAAACACAAAACTTGTTCTTTTAGTGATCCAACTGTTAAAATGTAACAATTTATGTAAAATTATGCTTTTGTAAATACAAAGTGCTTTTGAAATGAATTGTCTCTTTAAGCTGTAAAATTAATTGAGCACTAATGGCTCACCTATCAATGCATTATCTTAATGAGTTATTTAAAAAATTACTAAAATTTTAATTAAATTAAAATGATTTTCACAGCAATATTTTTGTCATGTCTTAAAACATTTGAAGTGTTTTTATCTGAATTTACTTTTCTTAGTGTAATTTACATTTTGTTTTTAATGAATGTTATTTCTGATGAAAATGTTTTCTATTGACATAGCAGAAGTTACAAATTAATTACCATTACAATGAAAATGAAAAGTGGTTGCATGGAACTAATACTAAAAGCTAATTTTTCATTTTGCTAGGGCTCAATCTATACTAATAAAAGAGAGTGTGGGTTTTTGTGTTTCGGCTATTCCGCCCAAATTAAGCAACCCAGAAGTGTGAAACTTGGCATGAAGAGGCTAAGGTCGTTATGCTATTAACCCCGAAGAGGTTTTTTCGAAATTCGCTTTTGATTTTTTTTTTTTAAATTCAACTTATTAGCTATTTTTCAGCTAAATGGAGATATGATGTCATCTGACGTGAGGAATTTCAACACAGTTTATTGTAAATATATTTATTTTTGATTGTATTTATTCGTTTTCTTAACTCTTTGTGGTGGAATTACAATTATTTTTTGGAAAAATCATCATAAGAAATGTTTTTTCTAAATTTCAGTTTTCGGGTTTGGCAACAAAAATTTGATAGCAGTAGATTTTCGATGTCTTACAATGTGAATCTTTTTTTATTCACAATGTGTTATATCTTTTTCCGTACTTTAAAAAAAAATATGTATTTTTACAACTTTTGCAGAATAAATGTTCATTCTATACAGATGGAAGAGGGCAATATGTGTACCGTTGAAGTGTACTTATATTCAGGTGATGTGATTTTGTTCTAAACTTCACGATTTGCGTGGTGGCTGTTTTGACTGCAGTGATGTTTATATATACATAATACAAATTCTTTTATGTATAAGATTTTCGGACATGTTTTTTTTTCTGAGCTGTTTATGGTAGTTTCATCAAAATCAGACCTTTACTTATCTGTTTAAGATTGCTTTTCAGTTTGAATTAATGTTATAATTTCTACTATATGCTAGGTTACTTAATATATAAATACGTTTAAATTTTTTTTCGATTTTCTGGCAAAATTAAGGTTTAATTTTCTTTTGTTTTAGTTAACCTTTCAATAAAATTATTGCTATATTTTCTATTTTAGTGTCACACAGTTTTATATTTGTTTATTTTCTGAACTGTAAATTTCTTGCTCATTGTAATCTTAATTAATTATGTGATACTGTGAATCAAAAGTTAGTTTTTAAGCCTAAAAATGAAAATTTTAAAGCAAAATTTCAATGTGAACACTCATAAAAAAATTATTTTTAACTTTTGGATTCACTGCCCTGCAATGGCTCAATCCTCTTTAAAATATATCATGTTTGCAAAAAAAAAAGCCGAGTTCGATTTTTTTTAAAAATTTAACCCATGCGAAAAACGGTTACTTCAGCTAGTTTGCTTATAAAAAATTGACTGAAATCCTTAGAAGATCATTTAATGTTCTGTGAATCTTTAAAACAGTATAATAATGATTTTGATTTTCCTTTATTTTCTGTTTATTGTTGGCATTTATTGCATATGTAGATGTGAATTATAAATATAAAGAATTCGGTATGTATTGTAAAGTATTCATTTTATAAAAATAGGTATATAAAGGTATTTTTCTTTTTCAGAATCAGTTATTGTAGATGGTCATGAAGTGGGTTTCACATGTGATTTAAGCAAAGTCCCAGAAACTAAAAATAACAAAGGGGAAGGTATGCTTACTTATTTATTCTTTTTCTTTGGTATCTTTTGACTTTGTTATATACTGTAGTTATACTTCTAAAAATATAATTAAATAACTTGTTTTCATTTTTAAATTTCTAAGATGGAATTCCTAGATTTTTAGAATGATTTTCTCAGACATTATCGATTCTCTAATCAGCACTGATATTTATAGGGAATTTGATAAAAAAAACTCAAGAAAAAATTACAAGTGAAAAAATTTCATCATAGTTATTGTTAACTGTTAGAGAAATTTTTTCCAAGAACATTTGAGGCAATAATTCAGTCATGTTTTTCAACTAAATGAAAAATAGAAAATGAAAAACACTAGAAAAGAACATTTTGTGGTTTGTAAATCTCTAATCCAAATTGCTCATGGTAGAAGGATTATTAGCTTTAACATAAATGTTTCATCATTTTTTACCCTGTATCTCTGATTATAAAATTGCAATTTATTCATTTTAGGAAAACTGAAATGACTTTTAAAGAGTACATATGAATCTTTAAAATAAGCTGCCTGTCGTAAAATAATTCTATATTTATTTATAATTACATGAATAGTTACATAAAATTTTGTTTTAGACTAGGGGTCGGCAACCTGTGGCACGCGGAGCAATTTCCATTGGCACGCCACCACTCTACAAAATTATAAGATATATACTATATATAAAGCTAAATCGTTCTGTCTCTCCTTTCATCCCCTGGTACATTTTTATATAAACGTTATTTTTCATTTTTGCCATAAAACGATTCTGCTGAATCAGCTTGCTTGTAGTTTGTATGTTTTATGTAAATGAAAACATCTTCTGTTTAAAGGTAACTTACTATTAGCATTAAATATTCAACACAAATAAAAATTATTGAGTAATACTTGCAAAATTGAGAATCATTCATCACGGCTCTGTAAATAAAAAAGTAAGTAGTTTGTCTTTTACCCACCAAAAGTTAGGGCATCGATGGAAAAAGAAAAAACAAATGTCTTAGGTATAAATCAAAATTCTGCTTAACAGACGGTTTCCATCGGAAATATATTAAACAAAAATAGTTATTCCATCAACATATTTAACTTGGATTGAAAATAAATTCGATGAAAAGAAAACACACAATGATGTGGGTTAATTAGGCAAGTGAATCAGATTTCTTAACAAAGGTCCTTTTTAACTAAATACTAAGAGAAAATGTAATTTTTTGAGTATTGTGCCAAAGAAGTCATAATTATTTTATGTTTTACTTTTGGAGCGAATAAAGCTAATAGAAATAGATATTAGAACACATTTTTCATGTTTTCTATTAGTCACGCCGATATACGAATACCGAGTATGAATTCAGTCACAAGTTAAATTTAGTTTGATGCACGACGTGATTTTTTGGTCACTTTTAACTTTGTCACGTTGTTAGTTTTATTGTGAAAATTTGTATATTGTTTGTTTCATCATTGTGCCATCTAATAGTTACATATTGAATCAAATGGCGACTAAAAAAAAGAAAGCTTGATGTTCGCGATTTCCAAGATTCTTGGACTAACGAATTTGGATTCATACAACAAAAAGTTCGTGCTGTATGTGTGCTATGTCGCGAAAGTGTCGTATGTAGTTCTTTAAGTGTACAAAGACATTTTCAAACTAAACACCAGACCACATTTAAGAATTCTGATGAGAATTGTGAAGATTTAGAAAGAGCTATTTCTGGATATAAAAAGGAAATTACATTTTTGTGTCAAACAATTGGAGTCAAACCAAAAGCGACAGAATGTAGTTTCGTCATTGCTCATTGTTTAGCAGCCAAAGGAAAACCTTTTATAGATGGTGAACATATAAAGGACACATTTTTAAAAAGTGCTGAAATATTGTTCAGCGATTTACCTAACTTGCAAACAATGTTATCACGAATTTCAGAAATACCTTCTTCTGCGTGAACTGTTGAAAGAAGAATAACACAAATGGCAGAAAATGTAACTGCGAAACAAAATTCAGGTTTACAAGAAACTGTTGCATTTAGCATTGCTCTTGATGAAAGTAAAGACGTGAATGATGCTGCATGCCTTGCAGTAATTGCACGATATTGTGATAAAAATCGAATTTATGATGCATTATTCAGTATGATCCCTCTGTCTGGTACAACTAAAGGGCAGGATATTCTTTTTTCATTTATCAATCAATTTGAAAGAAAAAATATTAATATAAATAAAATATTTTGTGTAACTACTGATGGCGTTTCTGCAATGGTTGGCAAGGAAAAAGGATTTGTCAAACTTCTTGAAAATCATATTGGACATAAATATTGAACTTCCATTGCATAATACATCAGGAAAGTTAAGTTGCCAAAATTTCGTCTCAGCGCTTGATTTCTGTAATGAATACTGTTGTTAAAATAGTTACTTTTATAGTCTCGATCTTCATTAGTACACAGACAATTTAAATCTCTGTTAGAAGAAATGGAAAGTGAATTGGGGATCTTCCCTTGTACAGCCATGTCCGTTGGCTTAGTCGTGTTAATATATTGAATAAGTTTGTGTCATGTATAGAGCACATTAAAATTTTTCTTAATGAGAAGGGACAACATTTTCCCGAATTAGACAAGGAATGGTTATGTAAATTGATGTTTCTGATAGATATAAATATATATATATATAACTAAACCTCTCAATAAACTAAACTTAGGATTGCAAGGAAAAAGCCAAACAGTACTTGAACTTTTTGAATATTGGAAGAGCTTTGCTACAAAATTAAATATATTTTCCCATGATATTAATACTAGTACCTACAAATACTTCCCAAATGTTAAAGCACTTGCAAATACATCAACCGTAGACAAAGATGAACTTCAAACTTACGTTGAAACACTTAAGGAGGAGTTTTCTAAAAGATGCAAAGACTTTTTGAATCTTGCATGCCTATATTTTCTTTTCTAATCAAACCTGATTTAATAGACTTATTAATAATCCCATTCAATTTGCCAATTTTTGAGTGGATAGAAACTGATAATTTTTAAATGGAACTTATTGAATTAATTTGTTCAGAATTATGGAGTATTTGTATTTACAGAGTTACGGAAAAATTTGGAAGATAACTTTAGCAATAAATTAGACAGCTATTTTAAATTGCTGGATGTCATTGCCAGAAAGATTTAATTGTTTGAAAAAATAGCATGTGCCCTGCTTTCCGCTTTTGGTTCCACATATCTATGTGAACAAATTTTTTCTCATATGAAATATATTTTGAGTCCACAAAGAAATTGTTTAATTGCTAAATATTCTGAATCCTGTGTCAAATTGAAAGTAACGAATTATACCCCTGATATTGCAACATTAAGTAGATCTCTGCAGGGACAAGGTTCTCATTAAAATTTTAATTTTTATTTAACTTAGCTGCATGAACACTTATACTTTATGTTGTTTATTTCTAAAAATATGTGAGGAAAATGAATTTTACGTAAAACTCTGTTGTCTTTCAGTTTGATATATATTGTCTATGGGGTCGGCAACCTATGGCATGCGTGCCACATGTGGCATGCAGTACAATTCTCAGTGGCAATCTGCACTACGCTACATATTTGTTATTTTTTTAGCGGATGGAAGTTGATAAATTTGTTAGGAATTTATTTGACAAACATCTTCAGAATTATGGACATTTATGGAATTACGAAAAATGCTGAAAGGTAACTAAAGATAAATTTACAGCTATTTTGTAAATTATTGAATGTCATTGTTCAAGAGCTTTAATTGCTTAAAGAGAGAGAAAATTACATGGTACTCTGCTTTCCGCTTTTGGTTCTACCTATCTAAGTAAAAAAAAAAATCTTTCCTCATAATTGTTACTGGAAATTTGCAGGTAACATGAGGTTTTGACGCAGTTGGGAAGCACACAGTAGTTGAAATTTGAAGTTTATTAAGTATTTGGACATCTAGATGTATGACCATCACTTGGGTCATAAAAACAATTACTTAACATATAATAACTTAAGCATCAATACAGAATATACCATTTCCACCATCTTATCTAAAGACCTCTGTCTCTTAGCATGCATCTGCATCCTTGGAACCCTGCATCCCGTAAAGAAGAAAAATACATACATTATATATTAACTGCCTCTGACGTCATGACCAATGAGAAACGAACACAAGTTGCAATGACGTCAGATACGGTTAGCAGTTGATACATACGATAAATCTGCATGATAAAATGAGCAAAGTGCCAACAATAATAAAAAATATTTCGAGTCCGCAAAGAAGTTGTTTAACAACTGAATGCTCAGAATCGTGTCAATTTGAAAGTCACAAATTATACCACTGATTTTGTGGTAACTAAAGTAGAACAGTGTATGTACTCAGTTCACATTAAAATTTTTATTTGTCCTTTTATTTAACTATAATGAAGGGAAATACTTCTATTTTATGTTGTTTATTTCTTATTTTAGAAAATATGTTTAAAAATACATAACATGTAAAATTTTAATTGTTTTACTTTTGGTGAAGAAATAGTTGTATTTAATGCTGTTTATTTTTGTTAAGAAATATCTTTACATGACACAAAATTAATATATGATAAAACTGTAAATCTATACTATTGACCTCTATTCTTTAACTCTGCATGCATTATCGTGGGAATTGTATTGTTTCAAAAATGTCCTACTGTGTGGCATGCTGAATTATATTTATAGATTGGTTTGGCATGCCACAGCTAAAAGGTTGCCGGCCCCTGGCAAAATCGTTTATTATTAACTGTAGTACTTGTTTCCTGAGTTAGAATTATAAGGCTTCGGTATATCAGTGATTTATTTTTTATATATCTGAGATGAGGGTTCACACCTCATATGGGTTAAAAACTTAAGATAAGGCCCAGTCTATATTTAAGCACATTTAATTAGTTGAAATGGAGAAGGCACAAACATTTAAGGAGAAAACAGAAAATGAATAAAGAAAAGGGCGGTTACTGCCCTTAACATGAGTTAAAGAATTAACATCAAAAACATCCACTCCCCAGCTGCATCGTTTTGCCCTAAATCCGATGTCTGTCGGAAGCAGGATTACAGTTAATGTGGTGATTACAGCTAGGAGTCACTTCTGCACCAACTGGCTATTCTGACCGTAGCAGCTAACCTCATCCTCATAATCTGGATCATATGTGAAGAGGAATCTGAAAGGAATAAAAAAACATACAAGGTAAACACTCAGACATGGAAAAAAAAGGTTGCTGTTGTTTAATGTAGTGAATTATGCAATCAGGTGATGCCACTGCACAGTTCCATATGGTTATTAGATGGTTTATGGCATTTTTTATACTGATGTATGTTTTCCTTTGCCTTTTTGAGCACTTTATCAATATTTGCATTCAATTCCTTTTTTTAATTTTGCAAATCTTCCCAATGGTTCTTAATAACGTGAAGTTCAATTTCCTGTTCCTTTTTTATCCAAGAGAACTTTAGTAACTTCATCTGCATTAATTATGGGATTCATTTTTGGAAACTTGGGATTGGTATCTGTTTGTTCGAACGTTTGAAGCTTTTTCTCCAACCTTGTAACATCAGCTTTAAGTTGTGCTATCTCCTCGTCTTTAATGGTTAGTCTTCAGAAAGGACCATAAGGGATTCATCTTTGCTGTCTGGGACTTCTTTTTCAGCAAGCTTCATCTCAAGCTCTTCCACTTTGTAATCTAAGATTTCATTCTCTTGTTTATTTTGTCCCCTCAGGGGGCTCACCTTCATTAGGTGAGTACGGGTGTCACAATCCCGAGGTGCCCTAGTGATCTTTTCCTTTTCCGGAGGGGTTTACTGTCTTTGGTAAACACGGGCTTCACAAACCCGGGGTACCCTAGTGATCCTTCTCTATTTTTGACTCTCCTTCTTGTCATTAAATTCTTTTTTTCCTTTCCCGTCTAGACTACAGACCAATTATTTCGAATTGTACATAGATACAATTATTGAGTTTTTTATACAAAATCTTAATTTGTTATAAATAACTTATTTTGGATTACATTTTGTATTGCATTAAATTTGTTTTTCTTCAGTTCCTTTAATTATTTTGATTATGTTAATTTTTATCTTGGATATCTTTTGATATTTGATTGCGTATTTTGATATTCATTTTGTAGTGAATTTTCATGGATACTTAATTTTTTACGTATTGTTTAAATTTTTGTATTTTTTCGACTAACACCGTTGGTTTTCTGACCCGCACGTTTGCCGTGTGCTGCGTCCCGTAAGGAGGAAAATGGTGTCCTGGGGATACCTTTGGCCCACGCTTCACTGTAGACGGGTGGCAGAAGTGAGCCCGCTTCTGTCAATCGGCTGGTGATAAGTCTCTTAGAAGACATTGCTGTAGGGTTAGTGCTGCAGATAAGGGGTGGCGGGTTTACCCGTTGGATCCTCGCCCTGATGCTGTAGCACTATATATTCTGGGTGTACTCCAAGTAAGCGCCGTGCCTGACTTTTGCCATATGACCGGCACACTGCCTCCCTTGTTGGACTCTGTGGTGGGTGGAGGCACGCCAGAATGAAGTTTCTTTCGCGCTTATGGATCCAAGTCCGGTGTGCCAGGGTAAAGGCCTTGTATTACCCAACCCCACTGTAGATGAAATTGCTGTACATGCCAGACACTTATTGATATCCTTTCCGAATAATAGTCAGTTAGCAAAATCTCCATTTGCTATACATAAAGCTTTGATTGCAATAGATGGTGAACCAAAATCTGTGAAAAGATTGCGATCCGGTGACCTACTTATTGAAACTGTATCTGCCTTACAATCGAAGTCTTTTCTGCTTGCAAAAACTTTTCTCAATTCTCCTATGATAATAAGTCCTTTTAAATCACTAAATTCTTGCCGCAGTGTCATTTCCAAACCTGACCTGTTGACCGTCCCTGATGCAGAAATCCTTGAAGGATTTTCAAATCAGGGTGTTATTCAAGTCAGGAGAATTACAATAAAAAAAGAAGCAACAGTAATTCCGACTAAACATCTAATTCTGACCTTTAATATCCCGAAACTCCCAACTAATATAAGAGCAGGTTATTTAAATTGTAAAATCCGTCCATACATACCGAATCCTCTGCGCTGTTTTAAGTGTCAGACGTTCGGCCACTCACAAATAGCCTGCCGCGGTCAATTAACGTGCTCTAGATGTGCATCCGCTGGACATTCTTCAATGGATTGTAGTCTAGAGCCAAAATGTGTTAATTGTTCCCAATCTCATACATCCGATTCAAAACTATGCCCAAATTGGAAAATAGAAAAACAGATCCAGGAAATAAAAACAAATAAAAATATATCTTATCCTGAAGCCCGTAAACTGATTGTCCCACAAATATCTCACACATATGCACAAGCCATTAAACCTTCAACTATATCCAGTACTATTCAAACCGATCCAAATATAACAAACGTAATCTGCCCTCCATTACAATGTCTTAAACCCTTATCCTCTGCAAATCAAAAGTCAAGTACATCACCCTCAATGCCTGCAGTCTCCACATCTTCAACTCAGGTACATCTACTTACTTCCACATCCTCAGAAATACCAGCCATATCAAGTGATTCTCAGTTACCTATACCAATTTCTACTACTACTACCAGCAGCACCCCTCGAAATAGTATATTTAATAGCCCTGTTCGTTCAAAATTAAAAGATCAAGTAAAATGTTTAGTCAAATCAAAAGATATGCTTCCTTCCAAAAAAACTTCCTTACCAAAAAAGAAAAAGCACAATTTTCCTAAACCCAATACATTCATCCCGGCATCTGAGAATCAAACTACACATATATCTGCTACAACCCGAGCTTTGGAACAAACAAAAAATCTTTTGAAAGAATCAACAGACATTGAAATAAAAATGGAGCCCCACAAATCCCTTGAAAATTAATCGGACAAGGAATCATCGGACGAAGATATGTCGGATGAGGACACTCTTGTGTATATGATGTTGAAGCAGAGGAGGATATGATGAAGAAACGATATTTGACTCCTACCAAACACAGGAGGTGACGTTGTTCAATTATGCTTATCGAACTTGGTGGGTGTAAACCCCAATAAATTTTTTTATTAGGAATTTTTTACTTGGATATAAAATATTTTGTTTTACTTTTTTCTGAACGGTTTTAACCTTATCTGACTTAGTGGGGTGTGCCCCACCAAAATCTGTTTGCTTTTTACTTGTGCGAAATGTTTGCTGTTTGTGTGAACTTTTTACTATATATGAGTATTTTTTTAATGGATTTTTAACATTTTAACAATTGATTAGCGCAGCTTAGCCGAAATCGGCTCTTGCGCCATTAAACCCAACACTCACTCACTTGTTTATTTTGTTCTCTTCTTTCAGAGAGTGATTTAACTTTTTCAAACATTCGATTTCTTCCTCAGGTTTTTTTTTTGTGCCTATTTTAGTTTAAAGCATTCCAAATCTTTTACATCTTCACAATTTTCAAAATTTACAATATGAGAAAAATTAACTACAGAGGTTGTTTCATCACAAACATGAGCAATATTTTCTAATAAGTCATCAACTTTGCTGCCTAGCTGTATGCCATTTTTATCAAATGTAAATTGAGTTTATTGTAAAAAGTCAATGCCAATGATCACATCAGGGAGAAATACATCATCATTAAGGACATGAATTGTTGTGTGTAGAGTATTACCTTGAATGGTAATGTTGTCTTGAAATAAACCAATGCTTTGGACATTATCTTTGCCAATTCTGAGAAAAAGTTGCTTGGGATGGGTACAAAGGAGAACCAATTGTTAGCTATGTTCCCTTATTTATAATAGTGGCTTGTGAAGCATTGTTACAAGGAGCAATTAATTTAGTTTCTTAAAATTTCGACATACATTTTGTATGCAGAAGATTGTCCAGGTGACTGTAAAATTGAGTGAGCAGTCCAGAGAGAGCTCATCAAATCTGTGTTTAGATGTTGAATCGCTTTGATTTTGTAGGCAATCAGCATGTACGTGGCCAAAATCATTCCGACAAAACATTGTTTCCCATGTGGCTTATTGGAACAGTGGATATTCTTATATCCTTTTAGACTACAAGAATAACAAACTAATTGTGAGTTTGGAGTATGCTTTTATGATGGGAACATCAAATTTTCTATCATTATTTTGCTTAACATTTCTTGAAGCATTGAATAGTTTCTCACAAAATTTAAGTTTTTCTTTAATTTCAGGGACTGATTTGCAACCATACAAAATAATTGTATTGTTTGATAAATCGGGAATCCCGTTAATAACATATTTAATGAGTGATGAAGTATCGAGACAACCTTTGTGTATATATCCTGCATAGCTAAAAAAGTATACTTGTAAAATTTCAGATGGTTTCATTCATCTGGATTCCATCAATTAATGTAAATGAAAGCTATTCATTTTATCTCCGAAAATTCGTCTAATATTTCGTCGAAAATTTCTAACATTTTTGAACAAAAATTACCTGATGAAAATTGGATTTGTTATCTTGTACAAATTAATATCATCTGCATCAGAGAATTAAGTTTATATTATTAATTTTTATTTCCATTGAATCAAAATAAATTCTGGTCAGATAGCCTAGAACAAATGCAAAAAGAGGAAAAGAGTTTTGTGAAAGAAAAAAAAGCAAAACTAGCAGCAATTCCTGGTGAAAGTCTATATCACCAGGTAGTTCTGTCGCAGCTTTTATCATTTTTATCCATAAAGTTTTAGTGCTGTACACTTCAGAGGCTGCTGCAATCATTGGATCCGATGATGATTAAAAGCAGGTTATCTTAACTGGAGACTTTAATGTTAATTTTGCTTCAGAAAAAGCAAAGCCACTCATTGAATTCTTGAAACATACACTGAATTTGACAATGAATACTGATTCTAGAGAAGGAAAAACAATATATGGAACCACGATTGATGCAGTTTTCTCACAATTTCTTGATTGACTACAATCGAGGATTTTCATATCCTACTTTAGTTACCACACACCTATTGTGTCTTTCTTGAAAAATGATGATGCAGAAAATTGAATAAAAATATTTTCATACAATAAATGAAACTCGAATTTTATTTGATTAAAGTTATCTCAGCAGTTTAATATTATTAGATCTATTCCTGCATTTACGACCAACGTCGCCAAAGAAGTTTCACTTCTATCACGTTGCTTTCCATGTTCTTTTCTTCATTATTGTCTTTGCTACCCCTAGAGCTCTCTCAACTAACCCACTACTTTTAGGATATCTCAGACTTACAAATTGCATTCAAAATCCCATTCTTTTGCAAAGGCCTTATTCTCAACATTGGTGAAAGGTACATTATCACTAACAATTTCTTGAGGAACTCCTTAATGAGAAAAACAAACTTTAACAGCTTTTTGAATTCTGCTACAGCTTTGTTATTTAGCCTTATTTCAATCCATTTCGAAAAATAACATTTAATTAAACAATCAACATTTTTATATATCTTAATGTCAACACCCTTCTTTTCAAAAGGTCCTTTGGGGATTTTCTGAGCTAAAAGTTGTTCTTTAACATTAGCCTTTTGAAATTTCTACAACACCTCACACTCAGATACCATTTGCTCAATACTTTTAGACAGTCCCGGCCAAAACATGATCTCTTTTGCCACTTTTTTACTTTTCTCAAAATCAAAATGATCCTCATAAAGTATCATTAATATATCATTTTTTAAAATAGAAGGTACAACAATTTTAGAGTCTTTAAATAATAATACAAATTCAGTATACAAATCAGTTTTAAATTTAAAGTACTGTTTCACATTAGCAGGAACTTTTTGAATATGATCAGGTTATCTTTTTTTAAATAATATTCAGTTCAGGATCTAACTGAATTGCAATTTTAAATTGAGCAGTTCTATGTTCGCTCACAGGGAACTTTTTAACTGTATGAATAACACCTAACATATCTGGGTCATCATTTACCTCATTTTTAAAATATGCTCTGGGAAGTGTATGTGCTAAATATACATTTCATTGCCTTTAATTGCCTCAAATTGATATTTTAGTAGTTATAACAACATTCTTTGCAACCTGTTAAAAATATTACATACAGGTTTATTTATAATACTGGTAAGTGGCTTATATGATCAGTTTGAATGGTGAATTTTTTTTTCATACACAAAATTATGATACTTTTGCACATCAAAAACAATTGCAACCATCTCTTTTTCTATTTGAGCATAATTTTGCTCACTTTCAGTGAGACTTCTAGATGTGTATTGTATTAGGTGGCCCTCTTGGATAAGACAAACCTCTGGGCCATCCTTTGAACTATCACACTGAATAACAGCTTCCTTTGAAGTACTAAATACCTTTAAAACAGTTTGAAGAACTTAACAACCCTTTTATGTTTTAAAAGCATTTTCATGCTCGGAAAACAACTGAAATTCTATCTTATCTTTTATAAGATTTCTTAAAGGGGAAGTTATGCTGGAAACATTAGGTAAAATTTTGGACATATAATTTACCATTCCTAGAAACTGCCTTACACCTACCTTATCAGTAGGAGTTTCCATTTCGTAATTGCTTTTATATGTGTTGGGGATCAGCTTTAACATCTTCCTTTGAAATTATTTGACGAGCATATATAATTTCCAAGACTTTGAACTTATCTGGATTAAATTTAACATTACACTTTTTAGCCCTAGCCATCACTTTTGTAATGTTTGGTCATGTTGTTCTTTATTTTCCCTGCAATTATTACATCATCAAAGTAAAGTTCTACATCAAACAAGTTAGCATTTCTCTTTTCAAATATCTCTGGATCTGTTGCAATACCAAAAGGCAAAACTAAAAATTGATACCTGCCAAATGGAGTATTAAAAGTACAGATGTCAGTACTTTCCTCATCTAATGTCCTTTGCCAAAATTCATCCTTTAAGTCAAGGAATGATAATATCACCTTCCTTTCTAATATACTAATTAACTCTTCTGAAGTAGGAATAATATGGTGCTCTCTTTTTATTGCTGTATTGAGATCTAAAAAAATTCTCAGCTTCCCATTTGGATTATCAACAACCACAAGGCTGCTGACCCAACCTGTGGGTTTGCTTACCTAAATTATATAACACCCTGAGACTCTAAATTTTCAAAGTCTCCTTAAGTTTACTATTAAGTGTTAGACGGACACACCTAGAAGAATCTATTCCAGGTTCTATTCCTAATTTCAGGTTTTAATTCGATATGGTAGGGATCTGGAAATTTGCCCAACCCTTTGAATATTTCTACTACTCACTCCATCTTTAGACTTTAATTTAACCTTATCTACTTTTTTTACTTAAGTTTCTGACATGCTTTTATCCCTAGGATTGGCTTGGAGGATACTTCAATAACAAAAAATTTAATGAAACATTGATATAATTATTTACAGAACATTTCAAAATTAACTTGCCTTCAGGTTTTAATCTGAAGTTATCATAGGACTCTAGTGTTACATTAGATTTATTTAACTTTGTTTTATTATATAAACTCATACCGTTGTATATTGACAATAGCAATATATTTGCCTCTACTCCTGTTTCCAATTTGAATTCAATTTCGTGTTGTTGTTTTTTTTCAGTTTTTTTTATCTGCACATTATCTAAAAAATATATCATATGCAAACTATCAATATATAATTCCAAATTTTACGTAGAGTTTTGAATTTCTACATACTGTGCTGCAAAATGGTTTTTATTCTTACATTTAACACATAGTTTTCCCCAAGCAGGACAGTTATATTTAGGATATTCTCTACCACATCTCTCTGTTGATTCTGTTTTTTAAGAGATTTTGGTTTGTCCTTCATTACTCCATGCACTTTTGGAACAGGTGAAGTTACAGTTTCTAACTGCTGCCTACTAGTTTCTGCTGCTCTCAGGAGTGCTGCCTTCTTCAATGTTAAATCAGCTTCCCTTAATAATCTTTCCAGTAAAGAGTTTTCTCAGATCTCCAGAACCAGGTGATCTCTGATGACCTTCCTCTTGATCACCAAACTGGCAAGGAGATGCTGGAGTTTTTAACTCTATCAGGTAGTTGTGTGTCTACTATCTGGTCTTCTTGATTATTGAGAGAAAACACTTTTGAACCTATCAAAGACTACGTTTTTTCTTGGGATACAGTTGTCTGTGAACATCTGTATCATACATCTTCAAATTTTTCATTGTCTTTGCCAGATTCTGATTTGAATACATTAAAGATTTTCACACCATCATCAAGGTTTAATAATATGTCAATTTTTACCTTCATTTTACATCAACTTTTTCATTCTTTTCAGAAACTATAAGGTAGTTATCAAATTTCTGAACCTACTTGTTACATGCTTCTGCTAGATTGCTGTATGTGATGTTAATTTCACCTTTGTAGATCTAAAAGTTACCATTTCCTCTGAAGAAAGAACACTTAGTTCAAATAAATATTAGTTGACTGAAAACTGAACACAGTTTATAGAAAACACAGTTGATGTTCTCCAATCACTCTAAAGATCCAAAGTCAGTATATCCTCATGGAGAATTAAAATCTAATTTTTCATCTGTTGAATTATTTAGCATTTGAGTACAAAAACTATTCAGACACCATGTCATGTTTGATGTTTCACTGAGATTCTTATCTTTTACAAAGAATTATTTATTTATGTATAACTGCTACATTAAAGTTACATGCATGGATTCATTGCACACAGTACAACAACAAACATACATATGAAATCAGTACAGTGATAACACTGTAGAATTGGAGACTTGGTTATTGCCTTATTATCCAACAGAATTTGATGCATACAGAATATTAAGAATCTATTGGTTGATATTAAAAATTCTTCAACTTTTTGAACATGCTCTATTGTTTTACAATTTGCTATTGCTATTGTTGAATAAACCATTCTCCATGTTTGGAGATAAAAATTTTCAAAATGTTTTGTTTTGTATTTGTTACAGGTTAAAATGAAATGTTCACTTGTTTCTGGCTCTTGACATTCCGAACACATTGGAGAATCTACTTGTTTAAAAAAAATTATTATTATTCGATATTAGTTTTTTTTTTTTTTTTTTTTTTTTTTTTTGCTCACTTCTTAAGTAAAACCTCTGAATCTCTATTGCTTGCTGCCTTTGTCTATTCCACTTTTCAAGATGTGAAGTATAATTATAGTTTTTATGTCTTCTGCTCTCTATCCATAATTCTTCGTTTTTGCTTATATGTTGTTTTTTGAAATATGTGTGTATGTAGATCCTCCACTGAAATCCTATGAATGATATTCCAAGGTTCTGGAGAGGCTTTGGCTAATTTTTCAACTTCTTCATTGATCTCTATTCCCTTATGTGCCAGTACCCATTCAATGTAATGGATTGAACTATTTGGTGGCTCTCTTCCAAAGTTCAACTTAAACTTAAAATTATGGTATTGGATTTTCTATTAATATTTTGGATACTTTTTAAAACTGATAAATTTTCTGTCAAGATCGCATGATTTTCAGCTTCTGTAACCCAATTTTGTAAGGCAGTCCATATGGCTATAGCTTCAGCTGTGAAAATTGAAATCTTCTTTTGTTGTAAAATATTTTGCCGAACGTTTTTCTTGGGAATCAAGTTTCCTATCGATATTTGATTTGTAGTTTTTGTGAGCCATCTGTTGCTATTAAGATACTGGTTTTAAAATTTCTCTGAATGTAATCAATAAACATATTTTGCACTATGATATCTGGAAGATCTTTGTTTTAAAAAGGCAGTTATGTGTATAGATGTTTATTTTATAACTTTCATAGATTGGTGGAGGCGGGATCCATTGAAAAAATATCTATACAGATAGATACAGAGTTCTTGGAGGAGGTTGATTGTTTCATGAAAAGTGCTGATTTCTTTTTTTTTCTATATTTATAGAAAATTTTGTTACAGTAGAACATCGTTTATCCGAACCAATTGGGACCAGATATCGTTCGGATACGCGATTGTTCGTATAACCGAATACGATCCATGCAATTTATGATATTGGACACTATACAAATATTGAAAATCATCACATGCCGGAAACGTGCTTGAAAAAAAAAAGCTAAATAGGTGCAAAACGTCGCAATTTTACCGTGATTGTGGAAAATAATCACTTATTTTTCATTGTGCCATTGTACACCTTCGTTTTTTCACTGCAATGTCTCTGATTCTCTTCAGCAGCAAAAGTTGAGTAGGACAGCTCTTTGATTGTTGTTCGTACCACTCCATAGCTGACTCTAACGCAGAAATGCGTCAGCATTTGCTACTTTTGTTGTTGTTGTTCTTCTCTTCATCCGTTTCATCATCGACAGGGTCGGATTCTTCTTGCATGGAAGTCACAATATCGTCACAATTCAACTTTTTCCTCTTGTCGATCCCGCTGTAGGTTCTTACATAAATTCATCAAAGAAGAATTCATCACACCCAGGCATAAAATTACTCATTTCATCTTCAGTGGCGAAAGATTTTATTAAGTTTTTTTTTTTGAAGCCACACAGCACACACAATTAAAAATAATATAAAAAATATACTATTATTAAAAATTACACTATTTATACGCCATTTTCATATCTCAAGCTACAGGGTGTAGCCCACCACTTTCTCCGCCATTATGGTTCTTCCTCCTTTTTATTTTCTTTCGATGGCAGCGCCACCTATATAGTTTTGTTTTGGTCCGGCGAATCTTACACGCCCCACCAACGGAAGCACATGCGTCATATTTAGTGACCAGGTGCTGAAAGAAAGAGGTTAGTCACACACTCACGAGAGTCCTACTGCTGAAACAAATACCTAACTTTAGTTGAGGAGAGTGCACTATGTAATAAAAAAAAATGAGGTATGACTAAAATATGATAATTAATACACAAATATATAAAAATGCAATAAAATAAGTTTATATAAGCATGACTATATATATTAAGACTAGTATTCCTAAATAAATACTGTAAACACTCAGGCTAATCAGAAAAAGGTAAGCGAGAGAGGGTGTCAGCATTGTCATGATTCTTCCTCTTACGATATATAATACGGAACTCATAACGTTGCAAGGCTAGGGCCCATCGAGCTAATTTTGCACCATGCGGTAATCCTTTAGTCAAAAAGGAAAGTGGGTTGTGGTCAGACACAACCTGTATCTGAGATCCGAAGATCCAACAGTCAAACTTTTTTAATGCACTTAGCACGGCATACGCCTCTCGCTCTATCGTGGACCAGTTCATTTGGCATTGGGTTAATTTCTTACTGTAGAATGAAATCGGGTGTTCCATTCCATTTTCATCGTTCTGTGCAAGGCATGCGCCGACTATAGTAGTAGAAGCATCTGTATACAGCTGAAATGGACGGTTCAACACAGGGGTATATAGAGTAGGCATTTCGATTAAGCTTTTCTTCAAACATTGAAAAGATTCTTCAGCTGTGTCATCCCAAGGAATTTTATTTGGAATATTCTTTTTGGTTAAATTTGTCAAAGGCAAAACAATAGACGAAAAGTTCTTAATATTTTCACGATAATAGCTTGATAAGCCAATCAGTCCTCGTAACTGTTTTTTGATCGTTTGTCTCAGGTAGCTTTGAATTAGTTTCCACTTTTTGAAGATCTGGAACATGTTTTCCATAACCCACCACATGACCTAGAAATTTAACTTGGCTCTTTCCGAAATCACACTTCTCTAAATTAACAGTTAATCCAACTTCTCTCAAAGTCTTAAAAACGTTTTCTAGATGTTGCATGTGATCAGACCATGTTTCTGAAAATACTGCCACATCATCTATGTAGGATCTACAGTACTTTTGATGAGGACTCAATACTTGATCCATAGATTTTTGAAATGTACTTCCCGCATTCTTCATTCCAAAGGGTAGAACTTTCCACTGATAATGTCCGGAATGAGTAACGAATGCAGTAAAATGTTTTGAGTTTTCTTCCATAGGGATTTGCCAGTATTCCTTCGTGAGGTCTAAGACCGATATAAAATGAGCTTTGCCTATCTCGTATATTAAATCTGTTGCATGCTTCATTGGATATGCATCAGGAATAGTAAAACTATTCTAAAGTCTATGCACAATCTAATACTTCCATCTTTTTTCGCCACACACACCACCGGGTGCGCCCAATCACTATCACTATGTTCAATCAAGTCCATATCTAACAGCTCATTGATTTGACGTTGAACTTCTTTTTGAAGAGCAATAGGAACTCTGTATGGTTGTAATCTTATAGGTGAACAATCTGCCGTAACTTTAACAGAATGCCCTTTTACTCTGGCTTTTCCAGGACGATTCCGGAATATGTCTTCATATCATTGTAACAAATTTCTTAATTGGTATTTCTGTTGAGCATTTAAAATATCAGGCATTTGATTCAACTCGATGTCAATGTTAGGTTGATTTTCCTTATCTGTGGGAGCATAATGCAGCTCACCAAAATCGGTATCTTGATCAAATATTATTCCCACATGATCAACTCTTGAGATGTAAGGTCTTAGCTTATTTACATGTAATTCTCTAGTATTACCGTCTTCCATTCGAACTAAACAAGAGTGGTGTCTAGTAAGCTTTACTACTTTGGCTGGTCCTATCCAAGTGTTAAGCAATGTATGCGTAGATGAAGGCATAAGGATTAGTACTTCATCTCCAACAGAAAAACTTTTTTCTCGTGATCTTAAATTATAGTGTGAAGTCATACGTTCCTGATTTTTAGCACTGTTTTCCGATGCGATTTCGTGTGCATCTTGCAACTTCTTTTGCAATTGTTTCAAGTATTCTTCAACAGAACGAGCAGCACCAGTAGGGATTTCTCTTTCTCCTGTCCAAAACTCTTTTAAAATGGTCATCGGTCCAGATGGTAGTCTTCCATAAACTAATTGGTATGGTGATACACCAGTAAGTGTATGAGGTATTTCTCTATAAGCAAAAAGCAAATATGGGAGATGGACATCCCACTCATTTCCATGCTCTTGAATATTTTTGTTCAACATGTCTTTCAATGTTCTATTCCAACGTTCAACTGCTCCCATACTCTCAGGATGACCTGGAGTAGAAAACCTAGGAGATACTCCCAGCACATCTTGAAAGGCTTGAGTCAATTGTGCAGTAAAATTGGTACCCTGGTCCGTACATATTGTCTTTGGGGGAACCCAGTTTGACAGAAAATTTTCATCAGCACTTCGCAGGTAGTTTTTGCAGTAATATTCTTGGTTGGTATGGCTTCTGCCCACCTTGAGCACAGATCAATGGCACATACGATATATTCGTGCCCTCTTCTTGATCGAGGTTCCAACGGTCCGATGCAATCCACGCTCCACACTTCGAATGGATTGTTAGGTCTTACAATGGGCTGGATCGGAATTCTATCTCTGTACGTCACAGTTCTTCGTAACTGACAAGGTTTGCATGCTTTGCAATATGTCTTCACGTCCCTCTTTAGCGAAGGCCAGAAAAAGGAGTATTTAATGCGTTGCTTTGTTTTTTGTTCTCCTAAATGTCCAGCTAACGGAATTTCATGAGCCATTTGTAGAATTTCCTTTCTTTTACACGCAGGTAGGACAACTTGCTTGATTGGCTCCCCACAAACAACATCATTAAGCATCAGCAGATCATCTTGTATTTCATATGCCTTTTCTTTTTTATTTGCTTGTTCCCAGACACTTATTAATGTTTCATCTTCTTTCTGAAGTTTTATAAAAGTATTTCTAGTCTCACTGCTAAGATTGGATCTCACTTCGTTTTCAATGTTGACTGCGTCTGTCGACACTTAGAGTATGAACTCTCTTCACATGTTGGGACTTCACAGATGGTTGAATCCCTAACCTCATCCATCTGGACTCCAACATCAATGACTTGCCTTTCATTTACACTGCATAACTGTATGCTTTCCAAAAGGGCTTCATACGAGGTTTGACAAACTAACATATCGTTCACTAGTTTCTTAGAAAAAGCACATGTAATTGGTATTGCATCATGCCATCCATCGTCGATCTTTATATTAAATGTTCTTAAGGGAGCGACTTCACTATCCCCAAAAGCTGATATTAACTTGATCTTCCCTTCGCTGGTATTCTCAATGTCTTTAACTAAATCAGCTCGCACCACAGAGATTTGTGCTCCAGAGTCTACCGTTCCATCCAAGACAACATCTAAACACTTCACTTTTATAACTTTCAATTTATCAATATTCTCTGCCAGAAAATTACACGTTGATTCAGAAGCATCTATTTTCACTGTTACAATATTCTTAGTGGTATCTTCAGCTTGCACTGCATTACTTTGATCTTTGATTAGTGAGGAAAACTTGTTCTTTTGGGAGTCTTGTTTGTTCAAGTTTTTATCTCGGCATGCTCTTGAGAAATGACCTTCTTTGCCGCAAGTGTAACATCTAGGTGTAATCCGGGTTTGATTATAACATGCTTGATGACTGTTGTCATTGAAATGGTTATTGTATCTGCAATTGCCCATTACGTCTTTATTTCTTACGTCTCTCCCTTCCAACTGATGTAGAGAGCTCCGGGTATTCGAAGGAAGTGTATTATGATACGATTTCTCTTTATTTATAAATGGCACTGGTGGCCGTTTAGTTTTTCCACGGACATCCTCATATTCATCAAGTTTTTCGACCAGCACCTTTGGAGTTTTTATTTTTGCCCATTCATCAATAAAGTGTTCACGAATCTCGATTGGCTCCTTCTTCATTTGGTCTGTTATAAGGAGATCTTTAAGGTCGTCGAAGGTTTTAATACCTAAACCCTTAAGCCATTCTTCACAAAAATTTCTTATCTCAAAATAAAAATCTCTCCAAGTATCATCGGGATTCTTTTGGTGTTTCACGAACAGCTGGCGGAATTTCTCTGTACTCAATTTAAATCATTGAAGTAATAGCCCTTGTACAAATTCGTAATCGGCTGCATCCTTTTCTGGTTCACGAGCAATAAGACCTACAATATCTGAAGGTAGAATACTGATCAGATGTGTCATCCAACACACTTTTGGCAAATTCAGATTTTTTGCTTGATGTTCAAATGATACCAGGAATAAACTAATATCGTCGGATTTCGAGTCAAACTTCGGCATCAGTTTGTGTAAATCAATCTTGAATTGTCCTGATTCTTTCACTTCTTTTTCACTTCCTCCTCCTTCCAACTCGATTCGTTTCTTCTGGAGTTCGAAATCCATCTCATCCTTCCTCTTCCTTTGCTCGAGCTCGTCCAGTCTCTTCCGTTCCACAAATTCTATATCTTTTCTTTTTCTCTCAGCCAAATCTATCTCTTCTTTCCTTTTTCTCTCAGCCAAATCCATCTCTTCTCTTCTCTTTCGTTCTTCTATAATAGTGTTTAATTGTTCTCTGCAAAACTCCTCGTCGAAGTTTTTACTATTCAAGATAGCCTCTCTTAACTCAAATACTTTTAAACTAAGGACATCTTCTACCCCCATTTCTGTAGCCATAATCTGCAAGTCTGCTTTTAATCCCTTTCCTAAAAATGCCATATCGCACCTTATTATAATTATCCTAAGCCAATTTGATAACCCTTTCAAGTAGCAAAAATATGCTTAATTAATCAAGGTTGGATTAATATTTTTAAAAAAAATAGTTTCATACTTTTTTTTAGCATAAACTTTACAAATTTATACCTTGCATGCTAACTTTTGCATATGACATAGAGCAAAATGAAAAATTCAACCAAATATGTTTACTACAATAATAATAAAATATAGTGCCACATATAAATATCTTAATTTCTTAGAATTTGTACTTCTAAAGATTTTTCTAAATCACAACAATAAAATAAAAAATATATTTGTTCATTTCACTTTCACAATATACCATCAACCTTTAGCAGAAATAAAAAAAAAATCACCATGATTTAAAACACATTTGAATATCTGACTCTTCAAGTAAAAAAAAACATATACTCAACATAAAAGTTCTAATCAGCAGACACAATATCCTTAATAGTATTCAAAAAGAAGAAAAAACACAGTTATTACACTTTGTTCCACAGAGAAAAACACACACACAAAATCAAAGATTCAGCACAGAACCTTGAACTGTTTTACTTTTGCTTACTCAGCATTCGTTAAAATGGTAATGAGTCATAGTTAAATTTACTTCAAGTGCAGCAAGAATGGATATCTTTCTCTCTTTTTTTTTAAACTACTAAGTATTATATAACTGAGGAAGAGAAAAAAAAATCTTTTTCAACATATGTGCATTTCACACCAAAAAATTTATACAACTTAATTTCTGCTTAATTCAGAAAAAAGATAATGACACTTAATTGGATTCAGTAAAAATTTTTAACACAATAAATCATCCATCAATTCAAACTATGCATTATAAACTCTTCCATTCTTTTCCGGTTGAAACTCAACAAAATTTTATACTTTCACAACAATTATAGGAACTGATGTTCAACTCTTACATAGAAATAAAAAAAAAAAATCAATATTTCATATCGTTTCTGATGAAACTAAAACCACACAATATCTGAACTGATGTTCAACTTAAATGAAATAAAAAATATATCAGTATTTCATATCGTTTCTGATTAAACTAAAACCAACCAATATCTGAACTGATGTTCAATAAAAATATAATAATATATCAATATTCCATATCGTTTCTGATGAAGAAACCAAAACAAAAAATATTTGAACTGATGTTCAACTTAAATGAAATAAAAAATATATCAGTATTTTATATCACTTCTGATGAATCTAAAACCAACCAATATCTGAACTGATGTTCAATAAAATAGAATAATAATATATCAATATTCCATATCGTTTCTGATGAAGAAACCAAAACAAAAAATATTTGAACTGATGTTCAGTAAAAATATATACCAATATATATATAATGCACTCTCTTTACATTTTATTATACCAATAATAATTTTAATCTGTGAGTGTGGACTCCCTCTTACCTGGATTTTGACGAATCTTCATCCTGTAGACTGCGCCAATTCAACTTTTTCCTCTTGTCGATCCCGCTGTAAGTTCTTACATAAATTCATCAAAGAAGAATTCATCACACCGAGGCATAAAATTACTCATTTCATCTTCAGTGGCAAAAGATTTTATTAAGTTTTTTTTTGAAGCCACACAGCACACACAATTAAAAATAATATAAAAAATATACTATTGTTAAAAATTACACTATTTATACGCCATTTTCATATCTCAAGCTACAGGGTGTAGACCACATCGCTTTCTCCGCCATTGTGATTCTTCCTCTTTATTTTCTTTCGATGGCAGCGCCACCTATATAGTTTTGTTTTGGTCCGGCGAATCTTACAGTCACCATTTAGCATTTGAAATCCACAGTCTTCTGCATTGCATGCCATCCAAACTCAACAAAAGAGCATGTATACACCCCCTCACTTGTAAACAAGCTGACCTAATATTCCGTGCAGATGTTTACCAAATCACACAACTGAAATTCCCCAAATATCCCTCACCTTGGGTTTTCCCATCACTTTTGGCCTCACAGGAAACAAATGTTGAGCATTGCACTGTTCGAAAATGTATCCAGACTTTGGCTCAGATATTTGACGCTCCGGATAATAAACGTTCGGATAAACGAGTTTCTACTGTAATATCTCAAAATAATTTGGAATTCGGTGCCAAGTTCTTTAATGCTAGATGTTTAGTTAAAAAATTTTGATAAAGGAAGTTATGACGATTATAAATACTGCTATTCATAGTTCTGTTCTTAATAAATCTATCGGAGTGTTTCTTGGGAGACCTAGGGCTAATTGTAAGGTAGCTTTATGTATCGGTTCTAGTTCCTGTCTGTTAGTATTGCTAGAAAAGGAAAATAGCTGACTTCTGTAGTCAAATATAGAGCAGATTGTGGAATTTATAACTATTAAAAGATGGTCAGTTATTGTTCCTATTTTAGGAGAAGATAAGACTTTAATGGCATTTAAGTAATTGAATCCTTTCTGTCGTAGGTAATTGATATGATTTATCCAAGTGATATTGGGATCGAAGATTATACTGAGGATTTTTAGATTCTTCATTTCGGAATAGGTTTGTCGCTTACTTTAAGTAGTGGAGGTATAGTGCTTCTTTTTTTTTAGAAAAGTTTATTAGACTGTTTTTTTCTGGGGAGATAGTCAATTTCCATTTTTTACACCAGGCTGAAATATAGTTTAATGATTCTTGTGTATTTTACCTATTGTTTCATTCCAATTTGTGCCGCTATTATATAAAAAGATATCTGCATATATCAGTAAATGGCTGTCATGTTGGATTTCTAATAAGTCTGACAAATCATAAAGAGGAAAGAGCTCAAAATACAACCTTGAGGTATGCCATAATTATTTTTGATGATTTTCAAAGATTTATTTCTCCATTTTATTTGTATTGTTGTCTGATGTAAGAAGTTTTGAATCCATCGCAGCCATCTACCAGAATATCCGACTTTTTTTTTTAAATTTTGAAACCAGACCACTTGTCTATACTGAGTCATATGCTGCTTTAATATCTAAGGCTACCAAGAAAAAATATTCCCTGTTTTTCTAGCTAGTATAATATGGTGTAATTGAATTAGAGTATTAATTCTGCTTCTTTGAGGGTAAAAACCATGATGATTTACATGAAAATTTTTATTGCGAAAACTGAAATCATTCAGGATCATTCTTTCTAATAATTTAGCAATTTACTGAAGTAAGTGATACTGGACGGTATGACGCAACTTCCTTGTCATTTTTGTGAGGTTTTAAGAAATGTAAAATAACTGAATGAGTCCAATCTGTTGGAATATGACTTGATGACGAACTGTCATTTAAAGATTTCAAAAGTAAATTTATTCCTTTGGTGGAGAGTTGGTTGATTGTTTGGATAGAAATTTCATCATTTACTGGACTGCTGTTCTTTTGATGAGATATTGCTATTTCTAATTCTTATAAAGAAAACAGTTCAGTAATATCTTGACTATTGCCTGGAATAGAGGTACTTTGAACACTGTCGCTATTTTGTTTTGCATAGTATTGTAAAAAAAAGTATTCTTGGGATTGTTCTGTAGTTAATATGATTTCTTTGTTCGCAATAATATTAAATGAAGAATAGTTAGAATTTGGTCTATTTTTGATTATCCGAATTATTTTAAAAAGATCTTTTGGAGAGTTGATTTTTTCGCATGTCTTGTGCCGATAACCTTCTTTACTGGCTTTAATTGTTCGCTTCAGTTTTGCCCCAATTTCTTTGTATTTTATCCAATCTTCCTCTATGTTTTCATGCTTTTTTAAGGAGTTGTCTCTTTTTTTGCTCTTAAATACCCGCATGATGCTGTTTACCTTGGAGATCTTGAATTGATCCATTTTGATTCTAAATGCTAAGATGAAATTTGAGCTTTTTTTTAATTTCCTTCTATAATATCCATATTGATATTTTCATTTGAACTTTACTTTTGTTGAAGAAGATTGGTAAATGTGTTCCAATTTGTTTTTTGTCTAAAAGGATTCATTGCTGAGCTGTATGATCCTTTGTATTTAATGATTATAGGAATGTGGTCACTTCAAAATTATCGGTTTTTGTGGACCAAGATAATTCATTATTTAAGTTTATTGATGATAAAGAAAGATCTTTCGCATTAAATGTTCCTAATGAATGGAGATAAGTTGGACTTCTATCGTTGAGCAATATTAGATCATTTTCAAGAATCCAATCAAAGATCTTTTTTCCAGGAGCATTGGAATTATTTGAGCCCCATACCTCATGAGATGCATTGAAATCTCCCAAGATCAAACTATGATAATCAATATATGATGCAATTTTTAATAGATTGGTGTCATTAAAATTTCCCGGGGGGATGTAAATGTTAAAAATTGTAAGAGGAACTATATTTATCTGACCTCTGACTATTAAAATTTCTAGGTCTTCACTAGTTTTGAAAAAAAAATTTACGGCACTAATATCTTTTCTTAAGGCAATCAACAATCCTCCTCCTGTTTTGTTTTCTCTATCAATTCGGAAGGTATGCTTGTTGGGAATAGTGAAAATATTTGGATTTACCCATGTTTTTTGAATTATTAAGATGCTTGCATGTTTTTTGAAAAATTAGCTCAAAAATCAAATCTGATCCCTTGTTTTTGACTCCATGTGCATTCCATTGGATAAGATTAATAATCTGAGGGGATAATAAAGATGCTAAATAAAATATTGGGTAAGATGTCCAGGAAAATTGAATGTATCTATATTTTTTGATTTTGTTTCACTGATTTTTCCAATATATTTCATCTCTGTTCTGGTAATTTTTAAGTCTTTTCATTTAGTTTCCTATTTATTGGTTTGATATCATTTTTTTGGTATTGTTAAATTAGATGCAGCTTTTTTTAAAGTTGATTCCATTGTATTCATCAATGAAGTGAAACTTGAATTTATTTGTGCTACCACCATATTAAATTTTGTTCTAAAACACTACTATTTGTTCTAATATCTTTCCAAAAATATTGTTGTTTTCTTTGAATTTCTGTTCCAATTTTTTTACTTGTTTTTCTATTTTCTCTGTTTGATTATTAAAAGTTTTGGCGGAGTATGAGGTTTTTTTTTTATTTTTTGCATTTTTAAACTTTTTTATTGCTTTATTTCTTGAGACTTGTTGTTCTGCTTTAATTTTTAAGATTTCAGCTTCTTGATATCTTTTACATACTTTAGAGTTGGCTTCATATGCTCCTCCACAAGAGCTACATTTTTTTTATTTCAGTATTTTTGCACTCGTTTTCAGTGTGATTTAAAGAGCATATTCGGTATTTTATTGAGCTTCGGCAAAATTTCTTAATGTGTCTGAATTCCCAACAATTTGTGCATTGCTTTGATTTTTCAAGGTATAGCAGAGCTTTAGCCATTTCGAACCCGATTGGGACTCTTTCAGGTATGATGCATCCAATTTGAATGGCTTTGATCGTTCTGGTTGGTATGAATCCACTTTTTGCTTTTTTTTTTCCTTCTTTAATTTTTTTTGTAAAATGTTGTATTTCTAGTATTAAATAGTTGTTACTTTCTAGTTCTAATTTTATTTCGTCAATAGTATATTCCTTGTCAATTCCTTGTAATATATAACAATTAGTTAGGCCAATAAGAGATAATCTGGCACTTATTTTTATGCTGTTTATTTCTTTTAATATTTAATATCTCCTTGGTTGTCTCGCAACTATTTGTTTTAATTATAATCTCATTACTTCTAGTTTTGCTTGAATGCAGGATACTTTTTTACATAGAGAAAGTATTCAGTATTGTTTCTTTTAATTTAAGCGGATTGTTTAAAAGTTATTGTTTGATTTTTAAAAAATCGTAATATTAGGACTCGTAGTTAAATTCTCCCTTTCTTGAAATCTTGCCAACAATTCAATATCTGTAAGCTTGCTTCTAAATTTATTTGCTGTTGAATAAATGCTGTCATTTTATTTTCTGAGTGAGGGAAAACACCCATTTTTTCCTTTTTACTCCAACACTCTATTTCTTATAAATACTCAAACTTGTCTAAATACTAAAATTAAAATATCTTATCCAGAAATAGAGGAATAAACTATACAAAATAAAGTTCAAACAAAACCTTAAATCATAGCAATCTCACCACCTCGAATCACAAGTTAAAGCACAACCTTCCAACACCAAATCCCCTTTTCGTTTACATCTGTACTATTTACACTACTTCTCATATGAAATCAAAGTAGTAGAGTACATGTTTTCAATCAAAGTTACAGTAAACACAGTTTTATTACTATACAAAATAAATCACAATTATTATAAGTATGTGACAATTATTTTTCCTTTAAGATTTTATTAATATTAATATTTTTCTTTTTGATTTCCATACATTTGCTGCGGTGATATGCCGGTGCGATAATGTTCTGTTACAGGCTGTGCTGTGGAGTGTACCGGTATTTGCTCCTGATGAAGGCTGCGTTAAATGAGAGCTGGAACAATGCTGGGGCGCAGGTGCTGGCTGGAATTGAAGATACTGTTGAAGTTAGATCATGTCTCTGCGTTGGTGTCGCGCTCTCTCCTCTCGGGATTTTAGAGTCTCTTTAAAGGTGGAATACGTCCCACCCTCGAAAGTGACATGTGATGGTAGTCACTTCTGTTTGGACGTATTCGGTGAAACCGTTCTTCTATTGGTCCAAAGTCCCCCTTCGTGCGGTGTACTTTGAAACTGGCGGCTGGCGTGAGAACTGTGCGGCACCTTACTGTCAGCTAGATCAAGGAAGTTCAAAGGTTGACTTCCCGTAGGACATCAGCGCTGGGGTGTCCACCCTGGGATACTTTCCCACGAGAAACTGCTTGACCGTTGAGACGTCACTTGTTCCCGACGGGAAATGGGTCTTTGATGGACACCACCGCACATTCATTTTCAGATATTATTTTATTTTTTACCATTTTTATATGGCTTTTTTAGAGTGCCCACGGTATCTGAGTGATCATGATCTAGAACTCATGGTCAGCGTTGTTGAGTCATGGTGTGAGTACTGTTGCCACCGAAAACATGCCATGTAGAATGGCTGATGCAGGTTTATTCTATTGATGCTCTAAGACCTCATGTTAGTGTGATGTGGAAAGTTAAGTGCCACACACACACCTCAAGTTTTGCACTTGTCACTTGTCCGAGGCTTAAAATTACGAGGTCCATCGTTAACAGCCCTCATGCAGCTTAAAAGTGTAACGTTGCTAGAAACATCAAATTGAATCATATATTTCAAATGTACTTATTTCTGAATTTGTTGAAGATGATACATGCCATAAATATCTGTATTTAATAATGTATTTGATTTAAATTTTCAGTATAATATCTTCTCTTTTCCACTAGTATTTCTCCTAGTTTATTTATCTTTTTAATGTTTTTAATTCCTAAGATGAGCTTCTGGAAGAATTTTTCAGTTTTTACTGGAACTTCAATTTCTTCAGAGATGTAATCTGCATTAGAACTGGAAAAGCTCAACCTATAAATGATTTCATTGAAAATGATGACGAAATAAAACAAAAATTTATGGTAAGTTTTAAAATCTATGAGTGCGCAAATTTGATTGCTTATTGAAAATGTTGCATTTCACAAAGTAGTGTATATCATTTTAAAGAGAATTTAATACTGAATTCAATAAAAGAAAACGAAGCTCAAATATTTGGAAAACAAAAAAATTATAAGTGGCAATAATTATTGGTATACATTAGATACTGATGATAGCATCGAGTTATCAGCACTTCGTAAGGTAGCTTTTTGTTTTTATTACAGTTTCACATGCATTGATGTTTTATTGAGCTGGCGATTAGTTTTAAGCTCTTTTTCATTATTACATGATGCCAGGAAACAATTATAGCCTCAATTAGTTCTCTTTTATTTGATGGTCGCCTCCTTCGGACAAGAGATTCAAACAGTGTCACAAGTTTTCGATAGGATTAAGTTCAGGACCGTTTCTTGACCATGGTAACAATTCATTGTTCTTTGTATGAAACCACTCTTTCAATAATTTTGCTGTGTGGCAGGAAGCAAAATCCTGCTGAAAAACAAATGAAGCATTTCTGGGGAAAAGATCCCTGATGTAAGGTAGAAGTTTGGATTCTAGAATAGTGTCTGTGTATTTTCTGGTATTCGGTGTCCTGTAGATGACATGAAGGTTACCATGTATAACCAAAACATAAAACTAAGTGTGCTCTTCACTGTTACCTAAATACAGTCAAGATGTGGCTCTTCTCCTATTCTACGTATTTACATATTTTTGCTCATCACTACCGAATAGCATTATCTTAGATTCATCACTGCATTTAACTTGTGACTACTGATCATCTGTTCAATTAATGTCTTCCTTTCTTCATTGTAGTCTCCCCCCCCCCATTTACTGTAAATTGATGAAAGGCTTTTTTTCATGGAATTCTACCTCTTAGTCTAACATCTGTTAATTTCCTAATTATTCTTGAATGGAGAGAAACTTCAGAATCACTTCTGATAGCTGTTTATGACAATCTTCTATCTTTGTGACCTAATATTTTTATGCTTCTTTCATCAACAGATTTAGTCCTTTTTTGGGCCTTTTCCTGCTTCGTTTTTTACCGAATTTGTCTCTTGATATTGTAAGCAAAATTTTCTTGATCCAGATGTAGTCACTGAACCACCCACCTGTCTTCCAATTGCAACATAGAAAAAACCATTTTCTCATGGAACAATAATCTTGCACCTCTTTTCTTAGGCGTCCATTCTACTCTTTTATTTGATATCTTTGTTACTTGACTAAATATTTTTGTTCTGACCTGGAAGCAGTGTTAACCTCAATCCTATCGAAAACTTGTGGCACCACTTGAAAAATCTGGCCTGAAGGAGGCGACCACCAAATACAAAGAAATTAATTGAATCTATAATTGTTCCTTGGCATCATGCAATAACAAAGGAAGAGCTCAAAACTCTCATCACCTTGATGAAACAACAATGTGAAACTATAATAAAAAAAAATAAAGGTTACCCTACTAAGTACTAATAAATCACTGCTATCATCCGTATCTAAAGTATATCTATAATTATTGCAACTTAACTTTTTTTGTGTTGCGAACATTTGAATTTGATTTGTATTGAATTCAGCATTAAAATCTCTGTAAAATGATGTATACAACTTTGCATTTTGTGAAACATAAGATTTTCAATAAGCATACATATTTAAAATGCATAATTTTCAAAAGTGTCTACAATTTGGCCATCACTGTATATCAATAATCATAAATTTGTGTACAGTTATTACATTTTTTCAGCAAAACTGAATCATAATTTCAGTAAGAGCATGTGTTCAACAACTGAATAAAAAATTTCCTCTTTTTGTTTAAATTTTTTTCAGGGTCTGCTAATATTTCTTCTAAATACAATTTTATAATTCAATTTATTATATCCAAGATAAAAACAAGCAAGTACTTTTTTAATTAGCATAACATTTATTTATTTATTAAAAGAAATCACAATGTTTGAATTTTTTTTCTGAAGTGTATTTTCATCATTATTTGGGAAGAAATTTATTAGTTTATATGAGCTAGATAAACAAGATATCCCATTTTTGTTGTGTTAATATTCAATATGAAATTTATATTGCCAAGATTTGATGATGAAAAATTAAAATAAATTTTATTGCACTATTCTTTGAAAACCAAAAAAGAGGGATTATGAAGTAAACATAGAGTTTATTTTTAGTCAGTACTACCTTAATTGTATAGTAAAGCTTTTCCAACCATGTTCCTAAATATTGAAAACAGGACAAAGAATTTTCAAAGTTGCAGAAATCCTATTGGGTTTAATTTGCAATTTTTATTTATTTTTTCAAAAGCATATAATATTGTTTGATATTAAAATCAATTAAAAATTTACAAATTTAGGCAAAATTATACTCTGTACAAAAAAATAAGTAATATCAAAGTGAAAATCGATCCTAATTTCACTTTAACTTTGACTGTGAAGCGTATAAAAAAGTTTAAAAATTAAACTAATGTTAATAAACTGAGTTTATTTGTTTTTTCATCCTTAATTAAATTAACATTAAAAAGATTGTATATTTGTTATAAATGAGCTTATATTTAGGTTCTTGTGTTAAATTCCATAGCAATTATATGTTTTGTGCTGGCATGTGTGTATATTTGTAACTGGTCTATATAGTTGAGATATGATAACAGCTCAACATACATAAACCCATTTGAGTAGCAAATCCGTATTTTACAAGGCATTGTTTTAGTAATTCTGAAGGCACTAAAATGTGTTGTAATCGAAATTATCGTAGAAAATAATTGATCTCAGAAACATAAGACATTTCAAAACTTTGTGAAATGAACACAATGACTAATTCTTAGGTTTTCTTGAGGGAGAATCATTTTATTTTATGAGGAATGTACATTTTTGAGTGTGTTCTGTATAAAAAAGGTAATGCACATTGATGTTATTGTTTTCAAATTCCCACTTATTTACATAATATCTTTATAAGTTGAACTTATAAACCCATGTAATTATATCAATATTATGCATCATCAATAAAGTGATCAAAAAGAAGCTTATAGAAGTATTTTATGTTGGAAAACTTTTATGCTTATTTAATTACTTGCACCGTTTAGATTGATTATTGCATCATGAATAAAACAATCTTTTCCTCTTTCATAAAATAGATTTTTTTTTTCTTCATGAATGTTGATATCAGTTGAAAACTGTGATAAAATTATCATTTGCATTTAAAATTATGCAATGACTAAAATATTTTTAACTATTTCCATTCATGTAAAATAGAACTTGCTTTTAAAACTTGTATATTTTTCATACATCCATTACATGCATAATTTGAATTTTTCTTTGAATTTGTTTAAAAATGTATAAATTATTGCTGAATATTTCTTGTTTTATGTAAACAGTTTATTTGAACTTTAATTGTTCAAATTAATTCTACTGTATTTTTTATCTAAGTTCAGAAACAAATAACTGTTCATTGATTTTTAATAAACAACTTTGTATCTCACATATTTTTCCTGGAAAATTCGTGATTTCTTGGAGATTGATGAGCTAGAATTAGAAAATAACATTCCCTGTTTTTTTATTATTTTCACTGGTAATTAATTGGGTCTTACATTTACAACACTGTAATTTATAATTCTTATTCAAATCAAACAGTAATAAGTTTCTTGTGTCTATAGAAAATGTTTTGCTTCAATAATTATTTTTATATTATTGTACGAAGTGTTTAAAAATAAGCTCTAAGTCATAAGTATTAACTTTTTATGTTTGCTGTTTTTTATGGTCACATTATCTGTTTCCCCTCATAATTTTGTTTTATGTACATGTGTGTATTGAACACTATTAAAGGATCTGTGATCTTCACTGAACAATGTCTTTCCCTTATATTAAAGAACAGGACCCAAACTTGAATAGAGAAAGGCTCAAATATTGTAAATTCATTTGGCTGTAATATGTATTATGTTTACATACTATTTCCTTAAAATTTAACAATGTTTTATCTATGCAAATTTTTCTTGTACATGTATATTTAAAAATACTTATAGCATTAGAAAAACAGAATATGAGTTAGATTTTATGGCTTAAAATCTCTACTATCCAGTACACAAATCCCCTACCTCATTTTAAAATGTTTTCATACTGTTGAAAAGAGAACAAAGTTTTTGGATTTTCGATCATTTGTGTACAGAAAAAGGACAACTCAAATGTATGTAATATTTCCTAGGGGTTAAAATTTTGTGAGTAAAAACTACACTGTTAAAAAAAATTACGGGAGCTAGCAGAAAAGGTAAGAAACCATCACATATAGTGGACATGCATGTGCATAAAATGGAGAATACAGGTGTAACGAAACGCCATACAGAAAAAGTAGTAAAAAAAAAAAAACAATTTCATGGAAACCTTAATTCTTTGGGATGGTATAAAGAACATGAAATGATGCTCCAGAGCAACAATTTGGTTACATATAAATGACAAAAAACTGATTGTTTGGAAATGATATGGAATGGTGTGGGTTCTCTCTGAACTGCAAAACCGTCACACACCTGTTTTTGCATGGATGCGATGAGATTATTGATGCAACTTTCAGAAATACTGACCCACTCTTCACGATTCCCAAGTCTTGGACACTAACAGGCTTTGGTCTTGCAACAATGCATCGTCCGAGTGTGTGGCGGTTGTGGAGTGCTTCTGTCGTGAGAGGACATTAGTAGGGGAAATAAACCAACAGGGTCCCGAACAAAGAAGTGAAGAGAAATGGAAGAGATGTGAAGTGAAGTAAGCGGTCGGGAGAGAAACCGCCATTCTGTTTTCATTCGTCTCCGAGTACAGTGCTAACATAAACAACTCTGATAGCTAAAATGTCCCACGACCAGCCTAAAGCTAAAGTCTTGTAAATTTCCAAGCAATAAAGATCTGGACGATAACCTGCAACATAGCAAAAGACTTTATGGATGTTGTATTTTCCTAGCATGTATTTTACCAAAAGTGATGACCCAGGACTTTGAAACCGCAAATTTGTAATCCACTTGCATCCGCTTCCTGATACAGAGAGAAGTACTTTTTGAAGGTGAACAAGTTTTTTTGCTGCTAGTTTTATACCTTGAGATAAATATTTGCATATTTCTGCTCATGATGTCAGAAGAAGAGAGCGCAACTACCGCCAGCATTGCACATGTCTCCGTGAAGGTGTCTCTTTTTTTGAGAGCGAATCCATAGATTTAGTTCTGCCAAATGGAGAGCCTGTTTGTACTAGCAGGAATCACAGCAGAGATCACTAAATTCCACCATGTAGTTTCTGCGTTACAGCCAGAAAAGCTAAGAATAGTTGGAGATATAATTTTAAACTCTCCAGCAGTTAAGCTATACACCGCTCTCCGAACTAGACTATTCAGGTGTCGTCCGCGTCACTTGACCATGGTTCAAAATTATGCGGACCGTCCCCAAAAGCCCTCGTGTAGCTGAACAGTGGGACGTTAATATTCACTCACCCATACTAGACTATAATCACAATATGCTGAATCAAAAGAACAGCATTTGCGTGGCCTCATTTCGGGGATGCAGCTGGGCGATCGCAAGCCTTCACGTCTTTTGTTAGGCAGTTGGATCATGGCAGTTGCAGGCCTTACCTCTTCGATTCATGTGGTCGATGCCTAGAATCAAGATCTAAAAACCATGCTAATGGAGATTTCGTCCCGCTTGGAGACCCTTGAACAATCTACCTCCCGTGGACCAGGACATTTTCATCGCCATTCAAGCAGCAGGTAATCCGGAGTTCACAAACTTTGTTGGTACCACAGGCGTTTCAAGGAATGTTCTACCAAGGGCAAGAATCCATGTTCCTTCCAGACGGAAAACTAGAGCCGCCGTCACTCAACCCACTGAGTGACAGCGCAATGGTGATCAACCGCTTATATCTCTCAGACATGACTTCCTGGTTGAAATATCTGATTGATACTGGGGCTAATGTCTCGGTAATTCCTCTGACCACGGCATCAAAGCATCTTCCTCCTGCTTCTCTCCAGCTTTTCACCGCAAATGGGACTGTCATCTCGACTTATGGTCAGCAACTTGTGACCCTGGATCTCGGACTTCGCAGAGTGTTTAAATGGCCATTCATTATTGCAGTAGTCTTGCAACCAATAATAGCGACAGATTTCCTACGCCACTATGGGTTGCTTGTTGACATTCATCATGATCGCCTGGTGGACTCGTTGACCAAGTTACAGGCACAGGGTACAGTGCAGCAAGGGAATAATTCTGCAATCAAGGCAGTCAATGGCAACACCAAATTTCATCAGTTGCTCGTTGAGTTCCCTTCTCTTGTTGAAGCTGTTTCAACCCCCAGGAAGGTGAAGCACTCAATAGTAACAAGAGGACCTCATGCGAACAATGACTACATGTGGACAAGCTAAAGGCAGCAAAGCAGGAATTCCAGTATTTTGCGGACACCGGAATTTGCAGACCCTCAAGCAGCTGTTTCAGCATCTCCACTTCACTTGGTTCCTAAAAGTAATGGAGATTGGCGTCCTTGTGGAGATTTCAGAAAACTCAATGAGGCAACAATTCTTGATCGGTATCTGGATGAGTTCCAGATATGTATGCCACCAAGCCAGAGGACTTTAGATTAGTTGGTGGAAATTATATTTAAATTATGTTATCATTTTTTATTTATGCACCAAGTGATAGTCTACACCTTAATGTGGAGATATTCTAATAAACTTAGAAATTCAACTACTGTGTGCTTCCCTACAGAGTCAAACCACATGTTACCTGCAAATTTCAGGTAGCAGAACAGGTTATGGGGCCAGTTCTTGGCCCATTTAATTGACCAACGCAGTAGTAACCTGGTTGTGACTCAGTTAACCTTGCACATTCGGAAGGAAACCAACAGTGCTGCCCAGTCTTCTGACGGTGACCTGACTCCTGAAGATCCAGTGTTTCTAAGAAGGTCTGCATCTGAATTCTTTGAATGCTAACTTCACAAAGGTTTTTGTGACGGGGGCTGGCTGTCATCAATTTCCACTTTAAAATTTTGAATATGTAGGCTGCTGGTGTAGAGCGTATTCAACTACTTGACAAGTCAAACTGGAACTCGGGGAAGGAGAATATGAAATTCCTCCTAATGGAACGAGGCTGTTGGTCATTTATAGAAGGAGCGGAACCACCCTTGAATGAGACGACTGCAACAAGATGTGACAAGTCCGAGTATAAACAGCGACAGGGTAGAGCTCTAGCAACAATATACTACGGTATTGAGGAGCAATTCAGAACTTTGATGTCTTCCATTACAAGTCCATCGAAAGCTTGGATTATTCTCAAGGAACAGTTTGAACCCGTTTCCAGAACATCTGTTATACGACTGTTAGATGAGTTTTTCTCTATCAAGTTCAATCCAGACACTGAAAGTATTGCTGTATTTATAGCCAGAATTCGGAAGTTGGTTGAAAGATTAAAAAATGTCGGACATCCATTAAATGATATGTACTGTGCTTTCCAAGCAATCAGGACACTTTCTCCAGAATTTCAAGGTATAGTGCAAATTTTGTACCGTTGGCCTGATGAGGATTTTAAACTTGATATTATTGAGATTGAATTAATTGCCGAAGAAAATCGGTTAAAACAATTAAAAAATAATTTAAGTTAGCTAGAATTTACTGATAGTTCTGTTAGTGCTTATGCTACTAGTAAATTTAAACAACAGAATGTTTCTGAAAATTTTAAACCAAAATCGGATGGAAATAAGTCTAAATTTAAGAAATCTAAAATTAAAGATAAAATAGGGCCTTGCTATTTATATAAACAAGAAGGGCATTTAAAGAGAAATTGTAAATATTTAAATTCTAATTCCTCAAAATTTAATGCATTTAATTTAAATTATTTTGAAGAAAAAGGTACAAACGAAATTTTTGTTACAGAGACTAATGTAAATGGAGTAATTGATAAATTTAATTGGATTATTGATACTGCTGCTATGCGACATTTCTGCAATAATATAAATTTGTTTAGTGATTTAAAGAATATAGAGGGTAAAACTATGTCATTAGCCATAGGGGGATTAGAAAGTCCAATAGAATTTATAGGTACTGTTAAATTTTATATAAAGTTAAATGGAAGAGAGCATTCTATTACTTTAAAAAACATTATGTTTTCACCTAAATTGAGATGAAATCTGTTATCAGCGCCATTATTAGAAAAATGAAATTGTACATTTAAATGTGAAAATGGTATATTATGGTTTTTTGCACCCAAAGGCGAGAAGTTATTCTTTGCTGGGGTGTTTGTGCTCCGGGGAAACCCCGGAATTCCGGGGATTTTGAACTTCGATACCCGGAAATTCCGGGGATCGTCGTTCAAAAGGAAGTAGGAATAATAATGAATTATTTATTTTGATCTGGGTAATTTGTTTGCTTTGAAAGCAGAAAACGCAAGGTTATTAATTTTGCAACAAAAGTAATTCATTGAACTTTTATAATTAGGTCATTCAATACTTCATAATTGTAATTTTTCATTTCTCCCCCCCCCCTTCTCGAAACTCCAAAATGTCGGTAGCAAGTCCGTAAAAGTTTCAGGGGATTTTTTGGGGTCCCACAAACACCCCTGTCTTTGCCAAAAGGTTCAATGACTTGTATTTCTTAAAACCCAAATATCATGTTAAAAATGTGTATAACAATGTAGAAAGTTCTAATGTAAAAGAGGGAAATAAGCATTATTCTGGAAATATTGTGCTGTGGCATAATCGATTTTGTCTTAGGAATATTGACTATTCAGTCCAAACTAGTAAAGTTTCGGCATTAAAAAGTTTACCTAAATTTAAGAATGAGAAATTAGCCTGGGAAACTTGTAAATTAGCTAAAACGAAACGTCTCTTTTAAACCTATTGGTAGAATAAGAAGTACTAGACCTTTACATTTGGTACACATGGACGTATGTGGTCCTTTACCTGTTGTATCATGTGGTGGAGCTAAGTATTTTCTCTCCATTACTGATAATTTTTCCAGAATGGTGACCTGCTTTCCTCTTAAAAAAAAATCTCAAGTTTTTGAATACTTTAAATCTTTTCAAGCTAATGCTGAAGGAGTTTTGAATCGTAAAATATTAAGTGTATGATGTGACAATAGTATGGAATTTTGTCATTCTAAATTTTCCAAATATTTAAATGAACTGGGCATTAGATATGAAAGAAAGAATACTTACACACCTGAGCAAAACGGTGTATCCGAACGATTTAATTTAACTGCTATGGATTGTGTTAAGGCTATGCTTAATACCAGTGGAATTGAAAAAATTTTTTAGGCAGAAGCTTTAGTCTGTTTTACTTATGTTAAAAATAGAATTTGTCATAAATTTAAAGATAAAACCCAATAAAATTATTTTGGTCGTAAGCCAACTGTATCAAATCTTAAGGTATTTGGATGCCATGTTTGTGGGAATTCCCAAGCAGCTTAAGAATACATTAGATTTACGTGCAAAACACGGAATAATGCTTGGCTATGCTTGTTCAACTAGAGCAGTGATTCCCAAAGTGGTCTATGATGACCTCCAAGGGGTCTATGTCAGCCAAAAATTAATTTCGGGGTCCATGAGGTGTAAGTGGGGGTCTATGATAGTGGCTCTCACTAAAATAGATCGTGACTTTAATTTTAAAAGAAAATTTATAATCAAGTGGAAACCAAATTTTAACTATTTAACAGATTTATTTACTAAATTTAGTGAGGTTAATTTGCACTTACAAGGTGACAGCATAAATTATTTTAAAACAAGAACCATTTTAGCTTTTCTTTCCTGAGATAAGCTAAAGAGGTATCATACTGGAGGTCCCGAATTTTTCTAAATTTGGCACAGACAATCTGTCAGAACGTTTAACCTATGTTCAACATTTAAATGCCTTTTATTCAGATTTTGAAACTAGGTTTGAGAATGCTTTGACTGTGCTAATACCACATTAGGCAATTAATTCATATGGTCATATTGAAAAAATATCACATTACAACAGAAACTGATCATAATAAGCACAAACGAAAATCTTAAAGTTTAGAAATGGATGCCAGCAATTTTGGCTTTGAAAAGTCAAATTTGTTATTTGTCCCAACTAATGGAATATCGTGAGGAAATTTTTTATTGCTAGTGTGAAGGAATTTCAGCGTGGTTGCCAATCTCCAAAACAAAACAAAAAAAGTAATAAAGAAAAAAAACTGGACATAACTAACAAGGAAATTTAAGGTTAAACCAGACAAGATTGATACCAAATGTTGAAAATTTGATATCGCAGTGCTCTCCCATTAAAACAATTTGTTTGTTGTTTAGTTAGTTTATTTAACAGTTTTGTTTATTAATTAACTTTTAATTTAATTAATCAACATTAGCTTTTTAAATTTTAAACACTATACTTCATTACAATTAGAAATTTAATTCTTTTAAAGTAGGAGTAGTAATACCAGCTATCAAAAAGACATTTAGGTTGATAAATTAACAAAAATTCAATATTAATTAAGCAGAGGTCTACCGCAAAGCAAAAAACATTGCAAGGGGTCTATGAGACTAAGAAATTTGAGAACCTCTGAACTAGAGGATACCATATTTGGTTACTGGATGAGAAGAAGTTAATTGAAACTTGCAACGTACTTTTTGATGAAACTAAGAGTTTCTCAAACGGCATTTTAAACTTCCCTAGCCCTAATAGTAGAAAAACAGAATGGATATGGAATTTAACTTTGATAATCCTTTTAACACATTTAGTTGCGATGATCCTGACGAATCGTTTAAAGCTGTAGTTAGCGATAGCTCAAGAGCAAACGCTCCAGTTGAAAACTCATCTAATTTAAAATTATGCTGTTCAATTCCTTTTTATAGAGAAGCAATCTTGCGTCAAAACGGCAAGAGGTTTATTTATTAAAGATAAAGATGTTAGATTAAGGTCATATTTAATGATGTAGAAAAATATTGTTAAGATAATAATATACTATATGATAAAAGTTTATTTGACTTCAATTCAACTGTGTGGGTCATAACACTAATCGTCCTGAAGCTTCGAATATTGAAATTTTGATCCCTAGACATTTTAAAGATGCTAAAAATTCTCCCCAATCAGATAAATGGCAAGATGCAATGAAAAACTAAATTAAAGTAATGAAAGAAAGAGAAGTATGGGAATTGGTTCCCGCCCCTCAAGATTCTAAAGTTATAGGATGTAGGTGGGTTTATACGCTTAAAACTGATAGTAAAGACAAAATTTGTAGGTACAAAGTTAGATTGGTTGCACAGGGACATAATCAACAAAAGGAAGAATCTTATGATGAAACGTTTAGTCCCGTAGTAAATTTTTCTCTTGTTAGATTGTTTTTGTCTTATTTGTATGCCTATTAAAATGGACTCATTGTCAATTGGATATAAAATGTGCTTATTTATATGCTAATTTGAATGAACATGTATATATGAGACAACCTTAAGGTTTTGAAAGCTTGAATAAAATTAACCATGTTTGCCTTTTGAAAAAGGCAATATACGGATTTTATCAAAGTGGAAGAGAATGGTATTATGAATTTGATAATACCCTTGAAAATTTAAATTTTGTTAAATTGAATTGGTGCAATTGTGTTTATATTTATAAGGAAAATGTTCTTTTGATAGTATATATTGATGACATTGTAATGTTTGGTAAATCACAAGATGATATTAATAATGTTGTCTCTTTGTTTCAAAGTAAATTTGATTTAGAAGTGTTGGGAAAAATTAAGAAATTACTTGGTATTGAATTTTCTGATATAAATGCACAGTATTTTATTCATCAGAAACAATACATTGATAAAATTTGTAAAGTATTTTCTAAACATAATTTTCCCCATGCTTCACTTCCTATTGCAAAAGGAGCAGTTCTATCTAAATTAGACTGTTCGTCAAATGCTATAGAAGTAGAAGAAATGTCTAAATTTCCTTATAGAAATCTTTTAGGTTGCTTGTCATTTATTGCAAATCGAACCAGGCCTGATATCAGTTATGCTGTTAACATCCTTTCCCAATTTCAAGAATCTCCTGGAATAAAACATTGGAATATTTTGCTGAAATTATTAGGATATTTAAGTGACACGAAAGATTTAAAACTAAATTTATCTCATGTTGAGAGATTAAAGTTAAATTGTTTTTCTGATTCAGATTTTGCAGCAAATAGGGATGATCGTGTTTCTATAGGAGGATTAATATTAATGATACATAATGTCCCTATTTCCTGGCGTACATTTAAACATAAATGTGTTAGTCTTTCCACTATGGAAGCGGAATATATATCTTAAACGGAAGCTGCAAAAGAAATTATTTGGATTCAAAATGTAATTAATGAATGTAATTTGATGCTAAACTTAAACTATTCTGAACTACCGGTTATCTATTGTGATAATCAAGCCGCTATAAATTTTATCGTTCGCCTGTTGAGAACCATCGAACAAAACATATTGACGTCAGATGCCATTTTTTGAGAAATTTAGTAGATAGTCAGTTCTTTGAAATAAAGTATATTAATAGTAAAAATAATATTGCTGACATTTTTTTACTAAACCCTTAACTAAAGAGGCTATAAGGAAATTTTGTGACAAAATTTTTGGTATTGTGTAATTTTTGTTCTTTTGAAGTATGAATGTGAAATCTGCATAAGGGGGCCGCATATTGGCCTTTGCTCCTTTCATCATGCAGATTTATCTGTGTTAACTGCTAACCGTATCTGACGTCATTACAAATCGTGTTCGTTTTTCATTGGTCATGACGTCAAAGGCGGTTAGTATTTGTATGTATTTTTCTTGTGGGTGTGGGATCGGGGTGAGTTCCATAGATGTATGCCACCAAGCCAGAGGACTTTAAATTAGTTGGTGGAAATTATATTTAAATTATGTTATCGTTTTTTGTTTATGCATCAAGTGATAGTCTACACCTTAATGTGAAGATTTTCTAATAAACTTATAAATTCAACTACTGTGTGCTTCCCTACAGAGTCAAACCACATGTTACCTGCAAATTTCAGGTATCAGAACATATTTGATGCTCTATCGAAGTCATTAGGCACAGAGGAGACATACAACCCCATACCATCGAACCGCAAGTGGACAGGTTTCATCAGCCGTTGAAAGCAGCTATAATGGCACGCGGAAATGCTCAGTGGACCACAGTATTGCTCACCTTACTCATGGGATTTCGAGCCACCTGGAAAGAGGGCCTACTAGCCACAACTGCGGAGATGATTTATGGAGCTCCTATATGGCTTCCAGGCGAATTTCTCTGCCCATCCAAACCAAGCGCGGATCCTGTTACTTTTGTGGGAAGACTCAGGGACACCCCCGACATTATGGTCAACATACAATCTTCGTGAGCAAGGATTTGGCCACAGGCAGCCATGTTTTCTGCATGCAGACTCCCTCAGAAAATGTCTGTAACCTCCATATGAAGGTCCCTATAAAGTTGTCGACCATACCGAAAAAGTTTTCCGGATTGTGAGGCATGGAAAAGAGGTTTCAGTGAGCATTGATATGCTGAAGCCTGCCTACATCCCCAAAGAGGTGGAGGACACCTCAGTAGAAGTGAACATGAAGAAAAAAGTGTCCCTTCAACCAGAGGAAGCTCCAGACTCGGGGCAAGAAAAGCCAATAGAAAGCTCAAGTAGGAAGTAGCTCCAATAGAAGCTCAAGAAGTAGCTCCAATAGAAAGCTGGCAAAAAACCACAACCCATTCCGGCCACTGAGTACGTTTCAATCCCAAGTGTGGCTAAAAATCTCTCTGTTGCTGGTGGAGGGCTACCTGTGGTGGTTGTGGAGTGCTTCAGCAACAAGAGGTCATTAGTAGGGGAAATAACCTAATAGAGCCCCGATTTGAAGAAGCAAAGAGAGACGGAGGAGACGCAAAGTAAAGTAAGCGGTTGGGAGAGGAACCGTCATTCCGTCTTCATTCGTCTCCGAGTACGGTGCTAACATAAGCAACTCTGATAGCTAAAATGTCCCGTGACCAGCCTAAAGTTAAAGTCTTGTAAATTTCCAAGCAACTAAAGATCTAGACAATAACCTGCAACATAGCAAAAGACTTTATGGATGTTGTATTTTCCTAACATGTAATTTGCCAAAAAGTGTCCCAAAGATGCTCAATTGGATAAAGATAAGAAAAACATGCTGGCCATTCCATAGGCTGTATTGTTTCAAGTTCAAGAAAGTTCTCCTCTAGACGAACTGTAAGACGTTTGGCATTACCTTGAATTAAAAAAAAAGGAATCACCTATGGCTGCAGCATAAAGTACGACATGGAGTCTCAGGATCTCGTTTGCATAACTTTGAGCCGTTCAATTGCCATTCTGAATGATAGGCAGGTATACTGATTCCAGCTCATACCATCAAACCACTTCGTTTGTAATATGATCTTTAACTAATACAGGGCTATTTCGAGTGCCTTTATCTCACCATACCAAAACTTACCTGGTGTCACAATGTAAACTAAATCGGGACTCGTCCTTAAATAGCACTTCACTCCAATCATTTTTCATTCAATCTCTATGTTTAGCAGCCCTCTTTCTTTGAGCCACACACAGTGTCTTGCTCTCAGCCAAATACACACCAATGATCTACTTGCATACAGACCACCACATGAAGCCTATATTAATATTATATATCCAATATATTATTCTTTAGCTTAATTCTGGCAAGAAACACTGAAATGATGGTTCTTGGTTTAGTAAAATTTATGCTGGTTGCCTTGTAACAACAAATTATCCTCCTTAAATTTATAAAATAAATTTGTTAAATAGGTAAAATCTGGTTTCCATTTGATTAGATTTTCTTTTAAAGTTAAAGCCATGATCTGGTTTAATGAGACCCCCATTTACACCTCCTGGACCCCCAAATTAATTTTTCTCTGACGTGAACCCCTTACAGGTTGTCATAGACCCCAGGAGATATATAGACCACTTTGGAAATCATTGCTCTACATCAGGGGTGGCCATCCCGCAGCACACGTGCCACTTTGTGGCTCGCGGGACTCGTATCTGTGGCACGCGAAGACTTATTACAGACTTATAAAAAAATTTGAAAATATTACTGAATTTATTGAATTACAGTAGAAAATTATCATGAAGAGAATATGTAAAAAACAGAAATTTTCAGCATCAGATTTTAAAGGCGCTAAGCAAGAGTTTTTCTTTTCTTCAGTATAGTGCCAAAAATGAGATCATGCTCCAAAACTTACAATTCCACTGCATTGTAACGTTCCGAGAAAAGTGTTGAGTAATGTGACACTAAAAACAAGTAAATTCTCTCTCTCAGATGGTCGAATCTGCCCAAAAATTCACATTCTCTCGGGGGAGGTTAATTCTTAACATCTGGATTTCCATTCGAATTTCAGCCTTCCCTTGCAGTGCTGAAGTTTAGTGTTTATAGCTATTGGCTGTCAGCGTGATGTCAGATAAAAACTTTTTTCCAAGGGTTTTGGCTATATTTATAATTTCTGTAATGTCAACAAGTAATTCTGCAATATATTAGGAGAGCAGTTGTTGATACGGTAGAAGTAATTCTATCTGCACAAAGTAGCCGCTTTATAAAGCAGAAGGAGTGAGAACTTGTATCCATGACTAACCAGAATGCTGGATTCGGAGCCTAGAAAATTTGTAGCGTAACATCCTTAAATTGTTTCTGGCTGTCAGACTCAGTTGATTTTAAATTCTGTTTAGCCTGACGTTAAGCCTTTTTCCTTTTTTTAAATTGTTTTTAGATTTTAGCGTTGAGCGTAGTTGTTTAAATTTTTTTCATTTTCGATATGTTTATTAGTAAACCTTCGACAACAAAAGGAAATTATGAAGAGGATATTGTAGCAAGGGATTTTAAAATTGTCTGGGAAGAACAATACTTTTTTACAAAACAAAATGCTTCCAAGCCTGTTTGTTTGGTATGTGGAATTTGTATAGCAGTTCCGAAAAATTTAACTTGAACCGTGATTTCAAACAACTGCATAGTGATTTCAACAGAAAATATCCTGTTTAATCAAATTTGCAAACAGAATTTATCAATAAGAAAAAAGAAATCTTTAGCCGGCCAACAATCTTTGTTCCAGAAGAGAAATGACGAAAGGGAAACCATGGTGAAGGCTTCTTATGAACTCTCTTTGTTGTTATCCCGCAAGAAAAAAAAACCATATTTTGACGGAGAGGAGATAATAAAAAGTAGCCTTTTAATTTTTGCCCAAAATGTCAGTGATCTAAATAACAAAAAAATGGTTGATAAATTAGCTTTGTCTAGAAATACTGTCATGTGTCGTATAGATGACATGGGCCAGCATGTTAGAACACAAATTGTCTCTGGACTTCAAAATTGCAAATATTTTTCATTAACTTTGGATGAAAGCTGTAATATCACATAATGCGTAGTTAAGCATCTTTGTGCGTTACACGAACAATAATTTTGATACTGTGGAAGAACTTCTTGGTTTGCGCCAACTAGTTTTAACTACAGATGAAGACATTTTTAAGGGATTTAAAAATGTAATTGAAGTTAACAAAGTAGAATGGACAAAATTAGATAGTGTTTGCACAGATGTAGTGCCTTGCATGGTTGGCAGAATAAAAGGTTTTGTTGCATTGCTTGAAAATTATTTGTGAAAAAATGTTTTCAAGTACCGTTGTATTATTCTCAAGAAGCTCTTTGTGCCAAGGCCTTAAACTTGTCTTTAGTTGTTGACCCCTTGGTGCGCTGTATCAACAAAATACGAGCTCGTGCTCTAAATCGACGAAGATTTCTTACGCTTTTCCCTGAAGAAACGGAAGAAAATGGCGAGTTACTCCTTCATTGTATTGTAGTTTGCGCTGGCTTTCCAAAATAAGCTCACTTGCGAGATTTTGGAGTTTGAGGAAATGTATGTTTTAGAATATCTGGAAGAAAACAAAACCAGTGAATGCTCGCTCCTCAGGAGTGAAAATTGGCTGTGGGATTTAGCTTTTCTTACCGAAATAATGGAACATTTAAACAATTTCAATAAGATTAGAGGGAAAAATTGTATTTTTCCTGCCCTAGTTGGTCATATATCTTCTTTTGTGAACAAACTTTTGCTTTTTTTTCCTGGCTTTTTTTGTCTCACTTCTCATTCATGCAGGAATTATCTGACAAAGTTGTGACGGATCTATATGCAGCCTCTAACTAACTCCTTGGGGATTCTTTAAGGGAAAGAATTATTTTAACCGAAGATAAGAAAATGTGATTATGCAAATTAAGTTTATTATATAAATTCTGTATTTGCGAGTTTTGAGAGTTAGTGAAGTGAGAATCTAAGATTATTAAAGCGAGAATTGAAGTTTACCAAAGTGAGGATAGATCGGATGTGAAGTAATCAAGCCAACCTTTAGTGTTCAAGGTCTCAACTAAAGGATTTTGAATTACAAGAGTTCAAGTACGGTGCTCATTATTTAAATAGAAGTTATAGAGTAAATTGTTAGTGCGCATCCGAGTTAAAAACGAGCTTGTATAACTTATCGTAGGAATATAATTGAATGTTCGTAAATATTATCCCCATGCTATCTGGTCTCACCTCCGTGCTTTAGTGGTTTATCAAAACTATCTTAATTGGATTATTAGTGTGTCTGCGTTGAATATTGTGACAAATAAACAATTTTTATGAATCATGAGTCATCACCTTCCACACATCTAGCCGGATCTGAGAGTAGACAAGAAGGGTTACAAAGTTAGTAATGTTCCGAACTATTATAGATTTTAAAGATGATAAAAAAAATACTGAACTTTTTACTAATCCTTTACCGATTTCTCTTCTAGACATTAATTGTTACTCACCTCGGGTACAAATTAAAATTATTGACCTATAGCACCATATTACTCTGAAAAGCAAATATAAGGTAATTATTTTAACCATAAATGATCCGAATTACATCGAATTTTGGAAATTTGTGCCACCAGGCAGTTTTCCAAGTTTACATGATTAGCGTCAGATATTGTTGTAGGTTTGGATCAACATACGTTTGTGAAGAAATGTTTTCTGTTATGAACGTAATTAAATCAAAATATCGCTCAAAATTAACTGATATGCACCTAAAATACCTAACTTTGTTAGCATCTTCATGAACAAATCCAAATATAGATGATTTAGTTAAAAACTACAAATTCAAAAGCCACATTAAGAAAGTATTGACACTTAATAATCATTTAAAATTAAATGTTTCAAATTGCTTATTTTTATTTTATACCCAAGCTAACTCATTCATCCTGTAAAAATTTATCAACAATAAAATATAAGTTTCTACTTTCATTTTATTTGTTATAACGTTTTTTTTTTCTTTTTACATTTTCACTACATAGAACTTGCATTTAAAAATATGTTTTTGGTGTAAATAACCCATAATAAGCCTACAAGTAACATTTTTTCACTTTTGTACATTTTTTAGTTTGGTGGAAAAGTTGGAAGTGGCACTCATGATTTTTTTTATCAGATTGTGGCACGCTTCCCATGCCACTTCTACATGCTTAAAAACCTTCTCAAGACATTGAAACCGCTATCGAAAACTTTGATTGTGGTGGCCCAGGATAAACAACACCATGATATAACTAAGATATTGTTCATTGATTGAAATGATTATGATGCTATTTATCAGGCAGCAGTCTTTCTCAAGAGAATGTGTGTGAAATGCTTTAGGCAGATGGCATTCACTCATTTACCTTTGCCGGAGAATGCTCAACAGCTAAAATTTAGGCTCTTTTGTGAATGTTATTGTTACCCCACAATTTTTTGAGCAGCATTATGTTGAATATGAGAATATTGTTTCTTCAACCACATTGTTTTTAAAGAAATTTAGTAACTTACTAAGAGGTGTCAGTTTTCTACTGGGAATATATTCAGTTTTCAAGTACTATGCTAACAAAGCTTTTTTCTTTTTAGTCAGTGCCTTCTGTTTTCCTTTTCTTTTTTTTGAGCAAGTTATTTTTCTTTATTTATATCTCCTTGGATATTTCTTCCAACTGTGCAAGGCGAAGAAACAATTTGCCAAGTATTCTCTCCAATCTATTTGAAATATAAAAAGTAAAATATGGTTTTCATTAAAAGTACAAAGCTAAATTTCTTTACTTTCAAATTACTTAAAAGTATTCAAACTTAGAATCCATCAATTATTTAACATCTCTTTTTATTGCATTTAAATTTGGGTTGATGGAACCAAAACTGCTTCTTTAATTAGCACTTATGATTTCATTTTTTAGGTACGAGATATATGCATCCAAGATCCATTTGATGTATCATTCAATGTTGGGAGTTCTATCAAGTCACATGGAATACCATTATTTAAACCATCCATGTATGTGGCAAGTCAAATACTTGGCAAGAACTTATGTAATGAAACTGACCATGTATTTAAGCTGCTGTTTGATGAAGCATTTTATAAAACTACTATAGAGCATTTCATGTCTTTCTCTGATATGCAATCCTGGGAATCTTTAGTAATTCATCCAGATTATGACATTCTAGCTATCTTAGGAAATGATGACAAATCCCTGAGATTATGGTATGAATGCTCCTCAAATGCAGTTTTAAACATTCTTGACTATATCTTTTTCTTTAATTGTGAAGTCATTAATAAAAAATTTTGTGATGAAAAATCTAATTTTATCAAAAAACCTTCACTTTTACTAAGCATTCAATGTGCAGCAGATGTCAAAATCTGGAATTATCGTAATGCTAAAATAGAAGATGTTCCTAGTGAATATTATGACAAAAGTTTTGATAATATCATTTTAAGAAGGGAAAATGCTCTTTCTCATTTTACTCTTAATTCACTTCCTTTGCTTCGCTGTCCTGAACCCATTTTTTGGTTCAGATGTGACATATATAAAAGTGCATTTCCACAGTTTCCATTTCTTCTCATTACTTTTATACCTTTGACGGTTTCTCAGGAATTTACAAGTGCCATCAAAACATTAAAAAAGAGAATACCTAATATTGTCAAAAGTATTTTAAAAAACTAAAAGCTTAATTACTCTTTTTATGAATATGAAATATTAGAAATATAATGTATCTTTTGCATTATTTTGGAAACTTTATTATTTTTTTGCTGTATATTTTTAAAATGTGATCCTTTTCTTCTGTAAATTCTCAAAGATTATATTGGAATATTTATTATTCATAATAATTTTACTGTGTGTTCCTTAAATACATTCACCTCCAAGTTAAGGTACATCCAGTCATGTGTAAACAAATATAAAACACAAATATTGAAGAATTGCTCTTTAAACAGCTGCTAAAATTATGTAAATTCTATAAATGTCCAGCATGATTTATAATTAAAGAATTCCTTTTTTCTTTAGCAGTTTACTGTTTTAGGGGAGGAAATAATTCATAGATTTATGACAAGAATTTAGATAAATTAATTTTAGTAGGGAATATATTCCCCTGACATTAAGAGCATCAATTTCCCATACTGGAAATTAAGTTGGACATTTAAATATGAAGCAATCCTTGTTTCAACTCATTTAACAACTGTGCTAAGGATTTAAAACTTCTACCTGTTTTTTGTTAGAATATGAAAGGCACCTCAAAGGAAATATTGTGCTTAAGTATGCTTTGGTGCCACTGTTAGGACATATCAAGTTCCAAGTTTTTCTTTTGAACTCCATTCAGAATAATGAGATATATTGTTTGTGTTCAGCAAATGTGTGACTGGAGTTGGTACACACAAAATAAAATTGCTCTAAAATGCCCGTAAGTCTCTTTAAACGAAAATTCTTGCAATTCTTCAAAAACTTTACATCCTTACTATTGGTTCCTCAAATTAGTAACTGTTGAATTTGATAATCGGAAATAAAACTAAGGTACAAAACTAAAGTCAATTTGAGATCGTGGAGACTCACTTAGGGCTGGTGTAGCTAGTCCTAAGTCGACCCTGTATCAAAACCTTAAGAACACCCTTTTTTGATGACCCTTAACATGTTACGGTTTGTTTGCTTATATATTCTGGGGCCCTGTATTATTGATATAGAGGTAGCTTCGCCCTTGACTGTGAACCTAGTTTATACTCTGAATTTGATTGCCTTTCAGATAGACAAAGCATATCATTCGAGCTCAGCTGATTTTTATGTCACATGCATAAATGGTATTTAAACTTAAGCTGCAGTTTAAAACATATCCTTCTGTCATCCATATAATTTTAAAAATTGTTGTAGTTCTTGTAAATTTATAGTAGAATAAGTTGAAGATAATTATTTATGCTTTTTGATCCTCAGTGTTTTTAAATATTTTTTGTTGATACAATTTATTGATTATGTTTTTAAAAAATAACGTTCAGTTTTGTTTTTATTTAATCTATTCTGAATAAATTAAGTATGAATTTTACAATATTTTTTGTGTGAATTGAAATTTTTTTATATATTCATTTTTCATCATTCATTGCAGTAAGACTTAATTTGCTTAAATTAAACTGAGAGATGAAAGAAAAAAATGTTCTATGTAATTCTGAGAACTTTTCATTTTTTAATGAAGTATTTGTTTTTTTATTTTTATAAGCCTATGAGTTCTTCATGGGAATCCATCTTCAGTTGTTGTATAATTAATAATCTCAGTTCTCTCTAATTTCAATGTATGTATTAAGAATTATTTTTAATATTTGAAAATAAAGAATTTTATAACATTTATAGAATTAGATCTATATACCTAATTTTAAGTTTATTATTTTAATATTATCTTTTTAAGTTATACTTATTTTTTGTTCAAATTAATTTTTAAAGATTTCCTTCAAATTGCTTATTTACATGAATTAAGACTTTTGATTTGCACTAAAATGGCACATCATTATTTGGAAATATCTATTATTTTTAAAGATTTCATGATAAAAAATAATATATGCCATTCTGTATTGATTATTATTATCTGTTATAAAACTGAAGAAAGAAATAATTTTTTTAACATTATGTTTTCAATTTAATTACATAAAAATTTGCATATTAAATCAATAAATATTTCTAAGCAAATTTGTATACATTATGAAATAGGAGTGCCGAAAATCAATTTTGTATGAAGACACTCCATATTTGCTAGGTGCCAAAGTTTCTATGTTATTATGGACTGTATATGTTAAAATCAAGAAAAGAACATTTTTGAAATACTCATGTCAAATGTATTTTCATGGCTACTTTTGCTTTCAAGAAAATGCTTGTAGTGCATTTTAAGCTTTTGTGTCACTATTTTAAATGATTTATTTCTTTGATGTAAATTTCATCATGTGGGAATGTAATAAAAAATTTATATCATTTACCTTTTTTTATGTATTATAGATGAAGCATCAAAGTATTTAAGAATTCTATTCTTTTCATAACATCATAATTTGATATAAATAATGGTGAAATAATATTTTAACCAATTCTGAATTCAATTGACAAAAAAATTGATACTGAAGTTTTTATTATTATTTTGTCACCAGTGTAATTTATTCAAGTCATTAATGTTAGTAGCTATTAAATTTTAAAACCAAAGACTTACAATTTATTGATAACTTATGTGCAGCAAAAATTTAAAAACGCCAAAGACAATAAATTAATTTTCGACATCAAAATAATTTGAATAATTTTTGCCTCAAACTCATTCAGATCGAAAAAATGCGGTTAGTAGCATAGCTTCCAAAATATTGTTACGAATTTTGTATAAAATAATGTAAATAATTTGTATTTGGATGTGCAAGCCTTTATATTACTCTATGCTATATTTCTTTCATGTTAAGATTGTAATATTCACAAGCAAAATGCCGTCCCTTACGTTATAATGGTGATTCAAAGGGAACTTGGCGATAGAGCCAAGCTGGCATCATTTTTGGCGACCATGTTGGCGAGTTCGGGACCCTCTGGATTCTTCTAGAATTTAGTAGAGAAATCCACTAATTTCACGATCTGTGACGCGAGCGCATCTTTCCAGAAATTTCGGCCGTGGCTATAAATAGAGCGATACTCGCCGCAACAGTCAGTCTGGTTTCAGCCAGCGAGTAGTGAGCATTGTTTTGATTAGCGATTAGTAGACTTGCCTTGAACTTGATCAGCTCGGCTGTGCTTGTCAATAGTCATTTACATACGTGTATTTTAGACTGTATACGTGTATTTTTTATTTTTATTGTGTCTGAGTGCTGTTGAAGGTGTGAAATCCTTCTGTTATTTATTCTGTGAATTTTGCTGTTGAATCCTGTATTTCAAGGATTGATTTCCGACAATAAATACTCATCGCTCTTAAAGAACTGTCTTGTTGTTTACGTCTGATTTTGCATAAAATCCTCGAACCCTGATCTACGTAACAATTTGGTGTCAGAAGCGGGATTTTACGCTAATAACGAGCGATTGATGAGCAATTGAAGGCTCTGTTGGAGGGCATCAATGCCTTGAAAACAGATCAAGAAGAGCTGAGAAATACTTTAGAAAAGAAAATCGCAGCAGTTGAGGAGAAAATGGAAATAAAAAGGAGTAAAGAGCAAGTTGAAGAAAGAATTGAAGAAGTGTCTAGAAATTTTAGTCTTATGTCACAGAGAGTGAAAGATCTTGAAAAGAAGCTTCTAGCTTGCAGAAATATGATGAATGAAAGCAAGGTTGATACTGCTTCTCCAGTATCTGTGCCTGCTTCTCGAGTGCATCTGACTGCCTCACCAGTATCAGTGAAACTGTCCACCTATGACGGAAAGACCAACTGGGAGTTATACAAGATTCAATTTTCGATAATATCTGAAGTCAATGGATGAACTGAACGGGTCAAAGCATGTCAGTTAGCGGCATCCCTTAGAGGAGAAGCCGCTGAAGTACTGCTGACTCTTCCCGACACAGAGCTACTAAATTTGAACTCCCTCTATAATTCTCTGAATCTTCGGTTCGGACAGAAATACCCCAAAGACTACGCTCGCCTGCAGTTGAAAACAAGAATCCAGAAAACCGGAGAAAGTTTGCAAGAGTATGCCTTCGAAATAAAAAGGCTCGCCAACTTAGCTTTCTCAGATTTCTCAGCAAATGTGCGAGAAATGATTTCCCTCGAGTATTTCGTGGATGGACTGAAAGATGAAGAAATGCATAGGGCTGTAAGAATGACAGATTTTCAAGATCTAAAATCTTCCCTGTTATATGCCCTGAAATTTGAAGCCGCCACTCAAGCCAGTCTCAGGGACCACCATTCCATCCGAGGAGCTAGAGTGCCTGCAGATGCGCCCTGTGAATCTCCGTGGATAACGGAGATTGAGAAATTGAGAGATGAAATTCAAGGTTTAATGACTCAGCGTCAAAAACAGAGGAGACGTATCATCACGTGCTGGGGTGTGGTGAATCAGGGCATCTTAGAAGTAACTGCCCCCGAACAAATAAGGAAGATCGCTGCACCAAGTGCTGGGGGTGTGGTGGAGCAGGGCATCTGAGAAGTAGCTGTCCTCGAGTAAATCAGGAAGATCCTTACCATGCAAGTGTAATCGAGTCTAAGAAAGTGTGTGGAAACTGAAAAGGATCAGCAAAGGAAAATGGAGACGTCCCTTCAAGAAGATCGGAGAATAGTAAACACTGCTCGAGAATCGAAAATAAATTTGGCGTAATAGATCCAGTAGTCCGCCAAGTATAACGACATCGGCATTGGACCCGTGGAGTGATGAGAACGTCCGAAAAGATCAACTGGCTGATCCTGAAATTAAACCAGAAATAGAATTCAAAGAGTCATCTGATGAAAAGCCCAGCTGGCAAGACATCGCCTCTTTCCATCCTACAACGAAGCGTTACTATGCTCTTTGGGACTCTGCACCTGAGAAATGGTGTTTTATATCGAAAATGGGAGTCTGATGACGGAAAAGCATTCAGGTGGCAATTAATACTCCCAAAGACAAGAATATTGACAGTCCTAAACGAACTCCATTGCAGTCCAACTGGTGGTCATTTTGGTGTTATGAAGACCTTACAAAAAGTCCGAGAGCGCTTCTACTGGAACAATGTGTGGAGTGACGTTGAGAAGTGGTGTCGCACATGTGATCCCTGTGATGCGCGTAAAGGTCCAAGAAAACGCACCAGAGGACGACTCCAGCTGTATAATGTGGGAGCGACTTTCGAACAAATAGCTTTCGATATCTTAGTTCCACTTCCGAGATCAGCAGATGGCAACAACAACATCTTGGTTGTCATGGACTACTTCACAAAGTGGCCTGAAGCCTATCCTATATCCGATCAAGAGGTCTCGACTGTTGCAGAGGCTCTAGTTCAACACTGGATCTCAAGATACGGAGTTCCTCTACAACTGCACTCCGATCAGGGGAGGAACTTCGATTCTGCAGTTTGCAAGAGACTGTGTGAGATACTCGGCATTGACAAAACCTGGACAACAGCTTTACATCCTCAGTCTGACGGCATGGTAGAGAGGTTCAATCGGACCATCCTGAACAGCCTCTCTCTCCTAGTATCCAGTAATCAACAGGACTGGGACCAGAAACTGCCTCTTTTCCTGCTTGCCTACCGGAGTGCCGTCCACGAGACCACTGGCTATTCCCCATCCTAGATGCTCTTCGGACGTGATCTTCGTTTGCCTGCAGATCTCTTGTTCAGCCGGCCACCAGATGCTCCATTGGCGCCTGAGGAGTATGCCGAGAAACTCCAGGCACGGATGGAGGAAATGAATCATTTGGCTAGGGAAAAATCGGCATGGCTTCAGAGAAGATGAAGGCCCGATACGACGCAAGAGCAACCGGACACGACTTTCAAGACGGTGACAAAGTGTGGTTATGGAATCCGAAACGTCGCAAAGGACTCTCTCCGAAGTTGCAGACCAACTGGGAAGGTCCTTACACAGTCCTAAAAAGACTGAATGACGTTGTGGTTCGGATACAGAAATCACCACACACAAAACCGAAGGTAATACATTATAATAGGCTAGCCCCTTACCTTGGCCAAGGATACTAAGATCCCTAAGTTCAGACCATGGTCACTAATTATTTTGTAAATAATGTGATTGATGTAACTCTTTTCTAATTTCTTAGTTTTATTTTAGTGTTGTAATTTATGTTTGTATTTCGAATTTATTTGCTTTTTGCTGTTGAGTATTTGTTACTTTATATTCGATTATTATGTGAATAGGTTATGTCTGTAAATAGATGCCTCTTACTCAGGGATTGTACTGCCCGGGACGTGCAGTCTTTGAGGAGGGGGCAATGTTACGAATTTTGTATAAAATAATGTAAATAATTTGTATTTGGATGTGCAAGCCTTTATATTACTCTATGCTATATTTATTTCATGTTAAGATTGTAATATTCACAATCAAAATGCCGTCCCTTACGTTATAATGGTGATTCAATGGGAACTTGGCGAAATATTGGCGATAGAGCCAAGTTGGCATCATTTTTGGCGAGTTCGGGACCCTCTGGATTCTTCTAGAATTTAGTAGAGAAATCCACTAATTTCACGATCTGTGACGCGAGCGCATCTTTCCAGAAATTTCGGCCGCGGCTATAAATAGAGCGATACTCGCCGCAACAGTCAGTCTAGTTTCAACCAGCGAGTAGCGAGTCTGGTTTCAGCCAGCGAGTAGTGAGCATTGTTTTGATTAGCGATTAGTAGACTTGCCTTGAACTTGATCAGCTCGGCTGTGCTTGTCAATAGTCATTTACATACGTGTATTTTAGACACTGCTTATTGTGTCTGAGTGCTGTTGAAGGTGTGAAATCCTTCTGTTATTTATTCTGTGAATTTTGCTGTTGAATCCTGTATCTCAAGGATTGATTTCCGACAATAAATACTCATCGCTCTTAAAGAACTGTCTTGTTGTTTACGTCTGATTTTGCATAAAATCCTCGAACCCCGATCTACGTAACAATATCACTAAATGTAATTTAGAATTAAATGTAAAATAACAACAATTTCATTCCTTTTACAAAATATGTTTTCAACATTAGATCAAGTTTTAAGTTGTTTCAGCAGGCATGAAACGCGTCTAACTGGTGTAACTAGTTACGAAGTACGGTTTAGTGAGATTAATATCAATGAAGATTCCTGCATAAAAAATTTCATGTCATGATATTGATCCAGATCTACTAAGCCATGTAGTATCAATGAACATGACTCAAATGGAAATATCAAAGACTTAAATCTAATTATATTTGTACTAGCCTGAACATCTATGATTTTATTTAGTTGATCTTTTGATATTAAATTAACTCCTGCAGAAATTTTTTTGTGCATTTGTACTAACCAATAAAATTTTTTAAAAGACAAAGTAGAAGTATTCAAACTAAATGATTTTTCAACGTGGTGACTTCTGTGGTTAGACAACTTGAGGAAAATATTTCATTCCTTGCAAATAAATAGAATGAATTCTGTGGTGGGACAAACCTAACAAAAATATTGTGTTCTTTGTATATTGATATACTAAAATTGAGGAGGCAAAAATACATAAAATTATTAGAATTGCCCTCACTGATTTAAATGCTCATATTTTTGGAAAAATCATTGTGTGCGTGTGTATAAAACTGCTTGAAAGTAAAAATGTTTTCTTTAGTGCATTTTAAAATAGTTTTCTTTTTAAAAAAAAATTTTTAACTTTATTTTTAGATTTAATGCAAATGATTCTATGAAGGACTTAATACTAACAATCCTTTGATGAGGATGTAGTCGATTAAATGTACTTATTTACAAAGCATAGCTCTTAAGGTAATCCATTTTAACTTATTTAAGATTCAATGAAATATCTCTGACACAAATTGTTTAATTGTCGTATATATAAAGAAAATATTCAAATTAAATTATTACGCAATTGGTTTGAAGAAATTGCCATTTTTATTCAGATATTGTGTATAAAATATTTTAGAAAGAGTTTTATTTAGAAATTATTGGTTAGAGCTAAATGCTTACAATTCGGTTTTCAGGAGAATATCAACTGTGATGATGCAATTACTAATTTTATCATTTATGTTAAAAATTTCAGGTGTACTAATCATACAGCTCTTTCTCTAAATTATATTAAATCTGCTTTTGTTAATATAGATCTGTCCATTCTTTTAAAGATATTTGTAACAGGTTTTATTCTGGCTTCTACTAATCCTCTTGGGGAAAATACTCTTTTTTTTTAACTGTGATTTTAATTGAAAACCGCTTTCCGAGACTTGGTTTTATGTAAATACAAGCTTCTATTTAAGTGCTAATCTTGGAGTAGACGAGGTGATGGTTAAAAATTGATCCTAAGCGGAAAGCATAGTGTGAGCGACCGATGGTTGCACTTCAATGTATTAATTCTAGAAGAAAGGATTCAGAGAGAATGGGAAGCCTTCCACCTTACGGCTAACGATTAAGCAAGTTAGCAGCAAAAGCGTTCAAGAGGATAAGTGTTTATATTTCTCATAAGATTATATAATAAGTTTTATTGCTCTTTGGATTTAGTTATCAGTGTGCATTATCATTAATTCTCATAAGTGTTAAACGCTAAATAAAAGTGGTAACTTAAAAATGTCTGTTTCTTACTCGAATCCTCTCACACCCGCTGTCGAAGGATCGCGATATATTTAATTACCAAACATTGGGCATGGCCGTTTTTAGCCTCCCCAGCGCCCTAGGCACTTCAAATTGTTGCGTCCCCTTCCTTTAGTTCTTACCTTGCCAGTTTTGGTTCGGGAGGGATTTTCCCGTACCTCTTTTCCCTTTCTTTGTCTTCTTAAGGGAGAGTCCTTCCATTATCCACCACCTATGGACCCACCGTGTCCCGGATTGGCAGCCGTAAGGAAAGAGAGTGACATGATTTGGTCACTGGTTCATTTCTTACCTTTCAGCATCACAGGTCCCCCCCCCTTCCTTTTGTAAGTAAGTACTGTAAATTAATAAAATCGTATGAAATTAGTATAGTGTATACATTACTGTATTAAAACCTTACTATCTTTTACTTTTAGACAGAATGACAGTTGAGTCACAGTCATTGTACTAGTGCAACAAAGGGTTTCTTCGAGCTTTCATCATTGAAAAACATTAATGTTAACATTGTAATCGATTTCCATTTATATATCATTTTGAGTGTATAGTATCATTAAACTATTGGTAAACTATTTTGAGTGTATAGTAACATTAAATTTTCATTTTCCATAGTTGTTCTCATGTTCCTCTTAATTCTCTTAAGGGCAGAAAAACCTCTCTGCTGTACAGCTTGTCACAGGAAGAGTCAAGTAAATCCTCATTGCGACTTCTAAATTTGGGAAGGTACTTTTCAACTTGTTTTTTCTGATTTAGGAAAAGATCCCCCCCCCCCTCTTGATGTTATTTTTTCTTCTTTCTTAAATTATTCTTCATCGATGACTTTGGGTTAGCTTTGAGCCTAGTATTTCGCCTGTTTTGTTACTTCTTGCTCCTTTTCATGAAGATTTCTGAATATCTCAAATCTTGTGTTGAGAACTTTATAGCAATCCCTTCTTTTGTTAAATTGCGCTGCAAAATTGTCAATAATTATTAAGGAAACTCCAGCTTGAAATCTCTCTCCTGGAGACGTTCTCTCAAAATCTGAGTCTCTTTGACATCTGAAAAAAAGTTCCTTGTTCTGATTTTTTCATAGTTGAGCTCAGGGACGTTAGCTATTTGCAATGCTCTTTCCTCGTAATAATGAAATTGATCTTTTTTCAGATAAAACACCTTAGTAGTGCAAAGGAGATCAAGCTCTTCCCTTTGCAGTATCTCACTGGTTTTGTCACCCTTTGTAAGATTTCGTCCCTTATCACCGTTAATAAAGTAGTCTGAAAACTCTCTAGTGTTTTGCTAAATCCTTTCGTTACGCGTAACTTGAGCTCTGAGAACATCTGCCCTTGCAGACCATCTAGTTTCACTCAACGATTTCAACTTAAGAAATCTATGTTCAGTTTTCAATTTTTGTTCATTGCTTCTCCGCACATAATCTCTTAATACATTCTATCAATGAGAAAATGCTGAACAAAAACTCTTAAGTCTTTGTAAAAAAGAAAAGAATACAATAGCTTTAGTGCATGCTTTTTCCGCAGTAAAACAACCAGCTAAGTTTAAGTAACGAGCTGCACATGTTACGAACTCAGTAAAGACATTTTTCTCTCATATTCTCGACTGAAGACCTAGAAACTCCTGACATATTTGAAGCATTGTCGTAACTTTGGCCCCGACAGTTTTTTCAAATCTAGTTTAAGTTCTCCAAACAAGTTGAGGGCTGCTTCTTCCATACCTTGAGCTTAATTAGACCTCTGATAACACTCGTAAAAGGCGTTCATTGGCACAGGCTTTCCTGACAGAAACGTATCGAAGTGCTACAGCCAACTGGACGGTGTGTGAAGCATCGGGTGGAGAGTCAATAATGAGGGAAAATAACGTGTAAGTTTGATCTCTTTTAAGATTTCTTGGAAGACTCTTTTGCCCATCACGTTTATGAACTCACTACAAATGTCAGACGTCAGATACCCTTTACTCTTTTGTGGCCGTATTTTGTCTGATGTTGGGAAAGAAATGGATCAAACTCACTTATGAGTTCAAAACATCCTAAGAAAAGTCCGTTTGTTGTAGATCCAAGTTGCTGGTTATCGCCCCTATATGGATGGCCTCTTGCGGACAAAAATTTCACAATAGAGACAACTCTAGTAAGGAGATATCGCAATACTTCACCTCTTTATCATATTGACTTTGGACTGTGTTGGCCTCCTTTCTTTCCCTCTGGCTAAAGGAGAAGGCAATCGAAACAAAATACCTGGCCTTTCGATTTTGAATAGAGGAGCCAGTCCCTCTTATACTTCTCTCCACTCGGTAGCTCGCAAAAAAATAATTTTGTCGAAAGTTTGCTCTTAATTTTGACGCCTTCATAACAATGCTCCGAATTAGAAAATCTGCTTCTAAGTCTTGAGTTAAGTATTTTGAATATCTGTATATTATCTTTTATATTTTCCATGTACCCGGGTCCTCCAGCTCGAAGCCACTGTCAAGTAGAGTGTAACGTATAGGCATAGCAATGTCAGAGTCGGTGACAGATTGAGTGTGGGACGTTGATGGTAGTACATGATTATATTGTTTTAGTTCCAGTTTTCTGTTTCACCGTATGAACAAGCTTGGGAATCTGAGGGTACAATTTCAGTAGACTCACGATTTGAAACAAAAAAAAAATTTTATCTTGGACACCTTTTAGCGTTCTTTTTGCTGTGATTTTCAGCTGCTCTTTTGCGGAACTCTGCTCTACTGAGTTTTTTTCTTAAGACTCATTTTGTTTTAGGACTATACTGTAATGCCTGCAGTTATAGTCATGAAATTTTTTTTAAAAAGTATCAGTAAACTGAAATCCGCTTACCGTGTGTGCTAGCAAAACAGTAAAATCTAATTTCTTTTTAGTTCTATAATTAACGATTTTACTTAAACACAAAACTGCTCACATGCACTTAATCCAACTACTGTACGCTTTAAATTATAAACATTTTTTTTACAAAACTGTTTACACACACACATAATTTTAATACTGTTAGATAGACGCTTTAGAGATCAGGAAAAAACTACTCACAAAACTGACACGCATTTAAGGCATCCGACTAGGTTCGAAGACCCAATTTTTCCAAGAATAGATTTTCAGAAGAATTTTATTGTTTTATAGGTTCAAAAAGTCATAATTATAAAATAAATGACATGTACTAATCCTTGTGTTAGAAAAAAAAAATTATTTTCAATGTTAAGAAAAACAACATAAATAAAAATATATTCGACACATGTAATTTTAATTTCATTAACATACCTCTTGGTCTATCTGAAGTGTCGCAAACCTCAGGGTAAAAAATATTTCATGAAATAGTTATTTTATAAAGTTTCAAATTGACGTTAATAATTTTTTTGTCAAAATTACTTTATGTTCTAAGCTAAAAATGGGATTAAGTGTAACTATCTTAAAACATGTGATTTGTTACACTCTAAAGGACTCGTAACATTACAAATTTTATTGGATTGGCTTAGAGATATCCTATTTTTCGTGCACAAATCGTCGCATATTTTATCACAAGCGTATTTAATTTTCAATAATACAAAAAGGGAGAAGTCTGAAGAGCTGCAAACGTCTTTTAAAGCACAGAGTAAAAAAGCAAACCTGCACAAAATGTTTAGCACTTTGGATTTATGAATCTTATTGACACGATAATTTAATAATAAAACTAGTAAACTGAAGCATGGGCATTCACATAATTTTTTTTTTGTGAAGGGGGAGGGGTAATTTTTTAAAAAAGGTAAAAAGTGCTGAGGCGTAATTTTTAAGCTTAAGATTATAAATCTGCTGATCTATGAGGGGGTGGGGCGCAGGAATTGAACCCTCCGTCCTTGGGTATAGATATCCTGCTTAGAATCTAAAGGAATTCATGATACCAAAAAGAATTGTAGATTGCAATAAAGCAGTGCTTCTCAAACTTTCGACATTTGCGACCCAATTTTCATCGCCTTAGAATAACTATGTCTTCAATGCAATTATAGTGTACATTGATGGTAAAACTATAATCAGGGACATCTTAAGACTCTTTGAGGCCCTGCCTGAGATCTTTAAAAGTTGCATTGTCAAGTACTCGTTCAAACGGTCATTTGAAACAACTAAATGTACTTCATAGTGCTCAAAATCCTAGACACAAACCAGCTCAATTGATGGCCACATTTCTTCTAAATGAGTTGGGTGAATGTTTATGATACTAGGCCTAGACATGGACAACGGTCATCACATAATAATACAGTCTTATCACTTTTGCCAATCGGCATGCAGTTTGAAATTCCCTGTTTTTCGGAGAATAATATTTGACCACATTAAAATTATCCAGATCATGATCTTATTAAGACTGAGTAGAGAACGAAACGAGGCCCATGCCTTAAGGCGTCTCTGACTACCATACAGTACGACTTTAATTATAAACCACACTAATTATCAAGATAAATATTAAGTTTTGTATATGACAAGCCTAGAGGGGTCACTAGTAATTACTAAACTTGTTTTTAATTGAATATAGATAAATTAATTATTGAATACTTTGTGCACAGTACTGGTACATTTATAAGTGTTGTGTATTATATCAGGGGAATGTGTATTTCATTTTTTTATTATATAAGAATGTATTTAACTTTGTACTTATTTTAAATTGTAAATTATTTTATCAGATTGATCATTATTTTAAATCTTTTATTTTCGATTTTTCGCGATGTGCCTTGCGTCCCCCAAGTAGGCTAATCACGCTCTCCTTGGGGGGCGGCGCACCCCACAGTTTGAGAAACACTGCGATAATGATTTTATTTCGAGTTTTGAGAATTTAATAACAGTATACATGAAACAAAATATGATTTGGGGAAGAAAAACCAGGTGATATATTTACATAATAATTTGTCCGATATCGAAACGAAGATTTGATGATTTAGATATAAAAATGAAACAGAATAATTGTGGCTTTTTAATAAATGCTAGGCGTTTGTACGTTCTCTGTAATTTTAATGTTTTCTCTTTTTTCACCCTCCAATTTATTGCGCCCCGGGCATGTGCCTAATCGGAAAAGCGGGCCTGCCGCTGGGCTTGGTGCTTGCGCCAGTTCTGTCGAATATCTATTTGAATTCAATATTAAATTTAAATACATAAAACATTTTAATTCAAACCTTTGCCGAGGATTGTTGTTACAATTCATAAAATAAGAAAAGATCTCGAAATAACTTGGCTATTAACTACACTGCTGGCCACCGTAAATGCAACACCCTGAAGGAATCACGCAAATAACATGAAATTTACAACATGCATTAGCGGAGATGACATATGCAAATGATTAGAATTTCAGCGCAGACACACATCACGCACGCCTGTGGCGCCACCTCAAAGCGCTATTTAAGGCTTGGAGATTTCGACGATTTCAAGTTCGCCAATTGTGTTTTTTTTTTCAAAAAACGATCCGTTATGTCTCGTAGAAAACAGCGATCAGCTTTTGATCAAGTATCCGAGTTCGACAGAGGAAGGATAGAGGCCTACCAAGACTGTGGATTATCTTTCAGGGAAGACGGTAGTCGTGTTGGACGAAACCAAACAACTGTAATGCGGATATGTGTCCGTTTGGAGGCAAGAGGATATGACGGACCGACGTGGTCGATCGCATCCACCTCAGTGCACCACTTCACTTGAGGACATGCAAATTGTGCGCATGGCAGTGACGGATCTCTCAGTCACATCACGAACCATAGCACAGCACATTGAGTCTGTAACGCATCATCCAGTGAGCGCGTACTATTCGACGCCGTTTACAGCAGAGTGCACTGCGAGAAACAATTTTCAAAACAGAGCAAACAGCTCACTTTTGAGTACTTCACATTCTCAAAATAGCTCCGATGCACGCGTACTCAAATTTGAGAATCGCATATTCTCATATTGAGACACAAGTACATTCTCATTTTTGAACCTGTTACGGGATCAAATTTTTGAGAATGAAAGATCGATATGAGTATATAATGCACTCATATTTGAATCTGTTAATGTATCAAATATGAGTTTAAAACAATAAAATGAGTATGTATAGCATTTATTTTCGGTACTGTTGTATCTAATATGAATTTTTAACAGAAAAATATTTATTAACCCAAATCTTAAGGGATTTAAAAATGTGATACCTGAGTTGTAAATTTTCACTTTCTACATCTTACGTATTATTTTATTTTCATTTCATGAAATTTTTACACTTAACTTCGAAATCAAAATTCATTTTACATTTATTGTGTGTAACAAAAAGGTACTCGCATATTATCGCGAAAGTGCCTAAGTTAAAGATAACTCGCCAAATTGGCAGTAACGATTTCGCATGTGTCCTACGCGCTGAATTAGCAACCATGTACTTCGTTTTATATAATGTCGCCAATACGGTGGCGACAATACGCAAGTATCAACAAAAATATTACTTTTCGAAAAAAAAATGCAACTATTATTTGATCACAAACTGCATGTCTTCGAACTTATACCGCAAATATAAATCTTTGAAAACTGCAAAAATAAATTCGATGTAATAGTTAAACAAGTGTGTATGCATTTTGAACTAGTTCCAGAAGCAATTTGATTCATTATTTATATTTATGTTTCTCTAGAAGCATTATATTGTTTCCTTAAAATCATATACAAGCAGAAAATTAACTTTTATTTAAAAAAATTCAGCCCTTCAATAATAAGTTATTAGAAATATCTAGGAAACATTATGATAAATAACAGATTTTTCTAAGTAAAAATTTCAAAACAATGCCAGAAAGAAATAGCTTTTTTACATATTATGTAACCTGAAGAAAAAAACCTTTTGACTAAAGTAACACTCGTTAGGCCCAGGTGTGTAAGTACTCTTTATATCAATTGTTTTGTTTAAATAGAAACATCTATCCACATGGAAATAAAGAAAATGCATTGCTATATTACAAATTAAGCTCGTTTTTGTTAAATCAACTGATTTAACACTTTCCTATCACCAAAGAAAACAAATATAATAGTTTTTAAGTTAATGTTTTTTTAAATTAAAATACTTAAAAATTTTAGTCCTTAGAAGAATGTAAAAACAACTAAAACAGTACATTTTTGCATTAACAAAACATTTAGTTTTTAACCTACTGGAAAGAGCTTTTAGAGAAGTTTTCAGCACCCATTCAGAAGAAAAAATAACATCATAAGGACCAATAGAATCATAATTTAGCAATTTTACTTGCTGTACATAATTTTATTTTCAATACCTTTTTTCAATTATTCACTGTTAACAAGAAAAATAAAACAAACCAAAATCATATTGTTGAAATATTTATTCTGGAAATTGTACACATACATATATTACATTACAAAAATTAACAAGAATATAAGTGAGATTTTTGAAACATGTTTTCTTCAATAACTTATATATATATATTGATTTTTTTTTTTATAAGCAGTATCTATATTATAGTCAACTCCATCCTTATTTGTACAGAACAGCTGTTTTAATATAATATACATTGAATTATCATTTTAAATATAGGTTCTAGTGTATTAAAATACATAAATAAACAGCTTTTTTTATTTTTTTTTATCAAATCATGTCTTTGAGGTATGAAATGTGAGTGAAAATGCCTTTCAAACAGTGTTGTTTCAAATAAATTACATGTTAGGATATGTGAGTCACCTAAATTATTTACTGAAGAATTTATAAATAGCTAGTTCTGAGAGGAATTTTGAAATTTTCCTCATTAGAGTAAAATTTTTACAAATTTTGTACATAATTATATAGTTTTCTAAATGGCTATCTACAAAATTTAGCATAACACATTGTAGTGTTATGCTACGCCCATATGAGTATTTAGAACATGACGATAAAGTCTACAAAAAAAATGTGAAACCAATGGTCTTTGGCAGAAAATGCAAAATGTATGAAATTCATAGATTAATTTTTATCCATAAAATATATACATATAAAAAAAGAGAAAAATTCTGAACTATCTGCAAAATTTAAACTAAATTATGAGTGGAAATAGTAAAAATGAAGATTAATGCTAACAAGCAGAAATGAAATTAATGCAAATTAAAAATAAAGCATTCATAATTTAGAAACAAGATAAAAGGTTTAAAAAATACAATTTTATTAATATTACACATGAAGGATAAAAACAACAGTTCAAAAAATATCACACATTGGAACAATATATATATACAGGAACTAATTTGTTAACAGTACACTACACATTAAATATCTTTTAGAAGTGGTTTTGAAATCGCTGCAAATAAAATTTTTCCATCCGATAGTTTTCAATCAATGATGACAGTCTCCCACTACGAACTCAAAATGAAAATAATTTAAAAGAATGGCTTATTCCTGGCAAAAAAGGAATTACATTAAAAAGCAAAAATGTAAGTAATTTTTTATAGAAAACAAATTAGAAAAATATGAGTGCCAGGATTTAAAGAAATAGAACACAAGGTATTTAGAAATGCCAAGAAAAGAAGCAGAAAAAAAAATAACGAAATTGAAACCGGAAAAATAATAACTGCGTATAAAAGCGTGGGGTGCTCAATATTGTTATAATTTCTTACTAGTTCTATTCCAAAATGCAGAGTTAGTGTAAAAATGTAGTACAAAGGCCCCCACGCTTTTACCACAATGACATTAATTTTCTCGTTAATCATTTTATTCTTATATTGAGATTTTAGTTCGATAAAAGCGTGTTTTTTAAAACTATATTTTAAATTTTTGGGTCTTCATGTGTGTCAGACTACTGATTTCAACACTTAGGTATTATCACAACAAATGCCAAATCTAATAATAACTTGCCTAGTTAGCAACCCCGATTGGTACTTGTGTCTTATTGCAAGCTATTGGTGACATTATATGAAATTAAGCCCTTGGTTGCCAATTCAGCATGTACCACACATAGGAAATCAGGGTGGCCAACTCAGCGAGTTATTTAGAATTGGCGATAATATGCAAGTATCCTCCAATTTCCTGTGAGTTGTATGTGCTGAATTGGCAAACAGGTGTTTCATTTCATATATGTCGCCAGTTGGTTGCGATAATACATAAGTACCAAGATTTCTTATATTTTTCCCACTTGTGTACAACATACCTGCAAATAGGAGTTTTTGTACCCAAGCCGTATTAATTTTTGGTACTTACATATTATTGCAACCATGTTGGCAAAATTATATGTAATAAACACATGGTTGTCAATCTGGCGCATACGACTCATGCAAAATCAGGGTCACCAACTTAACAAGATATCTTGAACATTGTCATTGTTGTGGTAATATCCATTGTAAAATCTGGCGTATGATGTACACTTTTAACACAAAAAATAAGATTGAATTTTACGTGTGCAAGTTACATGCCAGGTATAAAAATGAAAGCTTTAAAAAAACGTGAGCATAGGAAAAAAATTAGATTTCTACATAGATTGAAATGTTCATTTAAAAGAAATGGCGTTCCTTATGAACTTAAAAGGTTGCACTTCTAGATGTATACTATTTTTTACTAAAGCTTAGAATAAATGACTTTCAAACTTTAAGAGCATGGCTCACATATATCTCAGGTTTCTTCATGAAAAAGGGGGTGCACATTATACAGCAAATAAACATAGAAATTAAAAATTGCTACTTAAAAGTATAAGTGCGTGTTATACGATGGTATGCATGATATGCCAGATTTTACGGTAAGAATATAATTTTTCTCTACCTTTCTTTAATGAGAAAAAGTATAAAATATATTTATATTGGGTTAAATACAAAGAATCTGATATATATACTTCATTTATTTTCATCCAAATAAACAAAACACTATAGTCACAATAAAGGTATTCTTGAAATAGCCATTTTAAAGTTCAATATGAAAATAAAACTAAAATTATTCCAATGTTGCAAAGGAATACTTAAATTATTATTTGCCTATAAGCAAGTGACCAAAAAATCAAACAATATGACTTATTATGAATCAAGTAAATTTCATTAAGATATGTGACTAACCAAAATTCGCAGTTTTGGTGAAAATTTTCAAAATTACTTTTGTGTTTTTATTTATAGCATTTCAGATTCCATAAAACACTCTATTTTTGTTTCTACGATATCTAGAAGCAAATTTATAGCATAATTAGTAAACTGGAATTGGAGTTAACAAAACCAGATGCTGATCCCTACACAAAATATTTTTAAGATATTGAATTAAAATTTTTAGAACATGTTTTATTTAGTTGTATCTGTGTTATGAATCAAAATCTAATCTCTGTGTATATACAGTGGACCCAAAAAGTGTTCGTACACTTGCAATTTCATATAAGATTTATTGTTTCCGACTAATAAAAATTAATATTTTGGAATTGTAATTTTTTTATATCTGCAACTTGTTCTTGGTGGAATGACATAATTATTTTTTTAAAAAATAGTATAACTATTATTTTGAAAATTAATAATCAAAAAGCTACTGAAAAATTACGCCTCTTAAGTCTTCGTACACTTAACAAAAATCTCAACATAGCTTTATATATATATATATAAATATTGTATTTCTTTCTTAATTTAGAACTTAGTAGGATATCTTTTAGTGTCCACAACAACTTTTAAATGTCTTTAAATTTAATCAGTTTTTTTTAATTTCTGCATCGATTTACCTCCATGCTTCAGTGATTATTGTTTTTACTTCCCATTATGTGTTTATATGTCATGTTTTCTTTTTACTTTAAATCTAGTTCTTCCCAAATATGCTCTGCTGGGCTAAATAAACTGATTGAGGAGGTGTTTTCAAAATTTTGGGTACAGTTTTAGAGACACCAGCGGTGTACATTGAGAGCAGTTCGCCTGGCGTCATTATCCTGTTAAAAAATGAAGTCGTCTAAAGTATCCAAATTTTGAGAGGATAATTTAAAATTTCTCTTTAAAATATTTAAATAGAGCTCATGAATCTAAATACCATCAAAAAATACCAAATTACCTAATCCTGAAGCCTATTTACACCCACCCTCCCCTGCAAGAACACCTCTGTGTTAAAGCATGGAGTTGGAGGAGCTCTTGTTCCACATAAATTCACGGGATTAAATGCCTCATTTTTTCCTTTAAAACTGTTATATGCCCATCAGAACCAAAAATGTTGAATTTTCTGTCATCCCAATCACTTTCCTGACAATTTTGAATTTTCTGAAACTTAGTCACAAGAATCTAGTAGGATGAATGAACCGTGGAAGTGTTCTTATATGGGGGCGTAAATCAGCTACAGAATTATGTAATTTTTTATGGTATTGAGAATCATGAGCTCTAGTTAAATATTTTAAAGAGAAATTTTAAATTGTCTGTCCAAAATTTGATATTGAATATGACTTCATTTTTTAACAGGATAATGATGCTCTCAATGTACACCGCTGGTGTTTTTATAACTGCCCCAAAATTTTGTGAAAACACCTCCTCAATCAATTTATTTAGCCCAGCAGCGCATATTTGGGGAGAACTAGATTTAAAATAAAAAGAAAACATGACATATAAACACATAATGGGAAGTAAAAACAATAATCACAGAAGCATGGAGGTAAATCGATGCAGAAATTACAAAAAACTGATTAAATCTATACCAAGATGTTTAAAAGCTGTTGTGGACACTAAAAGATATCCTACAAAGTTCTAAATTAAGAAAGAAATACAATATTTAAAGCTATGTTGAGATTTTTGTTAAGTGTACGAATACTTTTGTGGCGTAATTTTTCAGTAGCTTTTTGATTATTAATTTTTAAAAATAATAGTTATACTATTTTTAAAAAAATAATTATGTCATTCCATTGAGAACAAGTTGCAGATATCATAAAAAAATTACAATTTCTATACATTAATTTTTATTAGTCGAAATCATTAAATTTTATAGGAAACTGCAAGGGTACGAACACTTTTGGGGTTCACTGTATTTATGTACTTCATTGCATTTAAATGAAAAAAAATCATTAATTTTTTAAAAAATCGAGTTTTTGCATAAAATTTGGCATATTTAAAAAACTTTTAATTCCTAATACATATAAAAATGTTCCATTATTCATGTACTGTATAAATATTATATGAATACATTCATTAGAATTTTTTGTAAAAGATCCTCATTGCTATTTTTCATGAAAATTTTACTAAACTCGACAATTTTTATAATCTATAAAACTCTCCAGAAAACAGCAAAAGGGTTAAAAAATTAGTTAAACATGAAGCTAAAGAGTTTGAGCTATAAATATGGTGAGTTTAAGAAATGTACAATGAGTAGAACATTTTCATATTGTATTTAAATCTTTAAAAGCATTGTCTGAGAAACTATGTTTTTTTACTTCACGGTAAAGTTCACAAATGGATTTCTTTTTAAGATATTGAATTGAAATTTTCAGAAAATTTTTATTTGTATTATAGACTATAATCTCTATGTATGTATTTATGCATTTTATTGCACATACAATTTGTGAGAAAAAAAACATGTTTTTTTAAAAAAATTGACAAATTTCAAAAATATTATAAATTTTATCGCTCTAGGCACAGATAATGATGTTATTTTTGTGCAGTTTTAATATTATTTGAATATATTAATTAGAATTTTCAATACAAGGTTTACTGTAACTGCAATTTTTCACTAAAAATTCCCAATCTATCCAAAATAATTTAAAATTTTGTGGAATTGTATTTTAATTCCTGACTGAAGTGTAATATAGGGGGGGGGCCTTTCGATTTGGCGATTTTCTTTGGATTTTTATATAGATATTATGGTGAGATGAATTCATTCTGGCTTCGGGAACCTATCGCAAAGTGAAGTAGCTTGGCGATCAATTTTGGTCACCAAAAAAATTTGACATCGCCAAGCCCCCCCCCCCCCTATACTACACTTTAACCTTAACTCCTAGTTCTATGCACATCCTTTTTAAAGAAAAAAAGTGTTTTTTTAGTTGAAAATTTGTTTCAATAAAATGCTCCGAAGGTAGCCACATACCTTAAATTTGTTTTTTTAAGTAATCCATTTTTAAGTAAATCATTGTACGAACAGGCAGTCAGTCAGATGCAGGCAACAAATAAGGCTTATTCTCTAGAAAACGGGTTACTCGTCAAAAAACGCGAGGATAAGTTAGGTAATGTGGCTAAATTAATAGTAGTGCCAGAAAGGTTCCGTGAGCAAATTAAATCGTTGTGTCTTGAAGGAACCTCTGCACATCTGGGGTTACGAAACTAAACACAAGTTAAACCGATATTTTTATTGGCCGAATTGTTATAAGGATATAGAAGCGTACGTAAAAACTTGCGATCAGTGTCAGAGGGCTGGGAAGCCAAATGAGAAAAAGAAAGCTCCACTAAAATTGGTCCCGGTTATTCAGGAGGTTTTTACTAAACTAATATTGATGCATGTGGGCCTCTTCCAATCACATCTAATGGGAGTCGATATCTTATCACTACCATATGCATGTCATCAAAATTCCCTGAAGCTATCCAGTGGCTGATATCAGTTCGGTTAGTGTTACAGATGCTCTGTTAATATCTTTAGTCGTATGGGTTTTCCACGGGAAATACAATGTGACCAGGGTACTTCCTTTACTAGTGCTCTGACTACCGAGTTTTTTTGAAAGATTCGGAATACTTGTCCGGCATAGTTCTGTGTATCATCCTCAGAGTAAC
>BMAO01002800.1:0-23610 GCA_019973975.1 Trichonephila clavata | reverse complement strand
CCTTCGACCTGGAGCCCTCTGCCCCCCTCTCCTCCTCTTGATAAATTCCTGTGTGCACCACTGATATAAGCAAAGGGATAGGCAGTAAAAGTAGTTGATTGGGAAAAGAAGAATCTAGGTCAAAATCTTAAAAATGGAGTATGGCAGTTTTGAATAGAAATAGAAAATTCGATGCTCTTTCAAGGGAAATTAATTTTTGTCTCCCATTGTAATTAAACTATTTCATGTAAACTTATTTCTTAATACCTTTTTTTTCTCAATTTCATTATTTTAAATTTTTTATTGTTTTAATTTTCGTTTTAGACTTAATGTATGCTTAAGTCAATGAAGAAATGTTAATGATAATTTTCTTTCAATGCTATTTACATTTCGTAAAATCTGGTGTATAACGCGCACTCATACTTTCAGGCCGTCTTACTTGCGCCCTTTCTTTTACGAAGGAACTTGAAATGTACGTGTGTAATGCCTTAAAGTTTTGAAATCATTTATTCGAAGAATAATTCCAGGATTTTCAAAAAAATATTACACTTCTAGAACCAAAACCTCTAAACTTCTTTAGGTAGGTATGTCATTGTTTTAAATAAACAGTATTTCTATCAAAAAATGTCTATTTTTCTTTTATGCTCTTTTTTTTCTTCTTTCTTTCTTTTCGGAAAAACTGCTGTGTTTTGAGTGGTTTCGGTGTGGAGAAACATTTTGCAACCCTATGTTTTTCTTAACGTCTTCTTCCCTCCCCCTCCAAAAGTTAATTTTTCAATTTTTTTTTATAAGTTCTATTTTCTTTCTAAAAGATTAGAAAATTCTGTAAAAATGATTGCTTTTCTTTCTTAAGATGTTTTTTCAATATGTTAAACTAATAATTTTAAAATTCGGAACAAGTACATATACGGACTTTTTTGAAAAATCGCAATATTTTTTGGCGCCAAGGAAAGCATAGGGTTGCAAAATTCCTCCCTCTCCCTTCCCACTCTAAAACAACACGAAACGCGGGACTTTGACCCCCCCTCTTTCCCCCTGCTTTTACTCCACAAAAGTGAAGCTCCTATCTTGGATCTAATCTTCATCCCCCCCCCCTTTTCGTCTCCATTTGTTCGAAAATGAATGGCTAAGGGAATAGGAGAGAGATTGTGTTCCTTCATGAAAACTAAAAAAGTAGTGAAAGGACAAAACTTTATAGAGCTAATTGCAAATAGGTATAATGATTATTTTAGCAACACTGCATCGAATTTAAGAATAAAACTCTATATTTGAAAGTGATTCATAATACTAATGAAGAAATTGTTCTATTTATCAGCATTATCTCATTAAGCCTAGAAGAGAAACATATTAAAGCAAATTAACATTGAAGTTAAAGTAATAAAATAAGAAGATAATAAGAAAATTAACTTACAAACGTAAGCATAGAAGAGAAACTTAAAACTAAACATATTAAAGCAAAGGAAAATTAAAGTAATAATATTAAATATAAGGAGTATACTTACTTGCTTGCATTGAATGATTAAATAGAAATAGAATTCACTTACCTTACAGCATTTGATGTATAAAAAATTGTCACACAATGACCAAAATAATCACTTGTCGGCAAGACCGATTGTGATAAAAAATCTTGATTAAATTCCCCTTTTGAAGAATTTGACCTAAATCCCTCTCAGTCTAATCGATGTCACTAACAATTTTTAAAAACTTATTGAAACAATCCATTTTTTTTTTTTTTGTTTGCACGATTTCTTGAACGGTCAAATGAAATTTTAAATTATTTTTCTATTGCAGGTAGGGAGTGAATCTGTACTATACTTCCAAGTGGCTTCTATGGTATTCGTGTGGCAATTCGTCAAATGATCAAACCCTTATTGTCCTAAATTTTCAAATGCCTTCCATTTGTTGGAAAAATCATAGTTCCAGGTTCTAACCATTCCTTTATAGTGTTGACTAGCGTCTCATGAGAACTGTTGTGTTCTGCTACGAAAAATAGCGTACCTGATCCTCTCGTTCAACACTTCCGAATACCCACTGAATTCAATTCGTCGACTTCGATGACAAATTGCCCCCAATCTGCAACTGTACCAGAAGAGAAATAAAAATACGCTTTGGTCTCTTTTGTTCTGGTTCCCATGATCAAATGTTTTAATTGAGTCAAAACATCTCTTTTAATTTTAGTTTGCTGCAACTGAACCACAAACCATTATGTACGGTTTTAGTTCAACCAGATACCTTGTTATTCCTGGAATTTCTGCAAATCCTTGATCAACCATCTAAAATAGAATTTTTCTTCCCAAACTTCATCAGAACATTGCAATTGGAGTAAACAAATTCTAATTTAATCAGACGAGTTTCTCTCGCGAAATCTAAAAATAATTCCCTTTTCCCCCAAATGTGGCCTTTTTGCTAGAAAAAGAAACAGGAACTGTTTCTGACAGAACTTTCTTATACTTGGGATAAACACTACAAATAGTCCCATGGTTAGAGGGAACAGTTACAATATTTAAAAGTATATAAAATAACAAAGTTTTTTAAAAATTTAAATTAACCTCTTTGAATAATAATAATGAAAGAATTGACAGTCAACCTAATCAATAACTGGAATAATTTATCAAAAAGTAAAAATGGTTGTTTTTCAAAATGATATGGCACAGGAAAAATAAAAGAATGAATTGTCGAATCGGCCACTTATCCCGCCATATGTTTTCTCGCCAAATCGATAAAAGCGCTAAATCTGGCAATACTTTTGGTTTTGTATCAGTGAGGGAAAAGTGGGATCGTGTTGTAGTAGGGTTGCTACTCCAAAACACAACAGGCCAAAACGTGCCAAATTAGCGATTTTTCCATAATTTGGCGTACTAGTGGCCAATTCCACAATTTCACCATGTTAGAGAGAATCCCATAGAACCCACTCCTCCCCATAAAACAAAATTTCTGCTCTGATTGGAAAATCCGCCATAAAACGAAAAGCATGCAGAACCCCACCGGAAAACAGGGAAATCAGGGTAGCCAGAACTTGGCGCAAAATCGCTCGAAAAGGCGTCAATAACACCCGCAAAAGTTTGTATATCGAACATTCCTTTAAAAAAAAAGTCAATTTACTGATATTAAAATGAAACTGACATGGTGAAATTGTATATTTTAATGTAATTTTATAAATTGAAAATTTGCACATTTTTTACTTTGTTTCTAGGTTTTACTAAAAAAGACATTATTCAATGTGGCTTTTCACATACGAGTTCTCTACAACAAAATTCTCTCCATCAAAAGCTGTCCTCTTCTATTTTCAATTTATCTTTTATTTTATGAATCAAAAACTGTTCTCAATTTCAAGTATTGTTTTTTTAATATATTTGATTGTGATTTTTATATTTCCGTAGATATTGCAGCTACATGTTGTTACCTCGCAATGGACAATTTCTTCAACACATTTTGATTGCTTACTTAAAATTGGTAAAAAGGCAATCAATCACAAGAAGTAGCAATCCTACAAAGAAAGCTTGAACACCAATAAGAGTATGATTCTACATTTTGTTTAGTTCCGGATTGGCTCACACGCCCTTACATTAGTGATTCTGGTCCGCCTTCATATTTCAATGTTTAGCCAATCAAAAAACAACATAAAGCTCTCTGGTAGGAGGAGATTCAATGTAAAATTGTCGTTGGTGGGACTACCAGAGTGCCTAGCACTATGGAGCTTTAACCTCTCATCATTTGATGTTTGAGTGACTGTAACGAAATGACTCTTGCCCTTTGAAAACAAATTCACTTTTTGTGGATGAAAAATAAGAGAAATACACACACACAAAAATCGACTCAGTAGAACTCAGTAAAGAAGTTTTAGTCATGGCTTCGAACCGGAAAAAACCGTTATTTTAGTCGGAATTAAAACCGAAACTGAACTGAAAAAAATTATCGGTTTTTTCGGTTCGATATTTCTTTGGTCATTTTGATCAATATTTACTGACAAATGTCGATCATAAATTATCATCATTTCATGTAGGACATTGCTTCTCGATTTCCTGTTTTTTAATGTTAACTAGTACTTTTCAGTTTCGCATGAAACTACTTGTAGAAGTCAGATTTATATATATGTATATATTATTCAGTTGAATGTACGAGAAGAAAAGTTGATTTTTCGGAGAAAAATACAAGTGAGTAATATTTTTTGCATTTCACATTCGATCATCTACGGATGTTTGTTTAGACTGTTTAGATCAGCGGTACTCAACCTGCGGCCCACCAGGCCTTTTTAGTAGCCCATTGCTCTGAGAAATCCATTTATTTATCTAAATTTGGTCGGAAATTCTTTGTTGAAAAATCAAATATATCAATTTTGCTTTTAGCTGTCGATATCGTATAGATGCGAATTGATATATATATATATATCTGATTAGTGATAATAGACAATAGTGGAGTAGCGACCATTTTATGAGTGGAACTAATTTTTAACTATCTTTCATATCTTGCAAGCGAAAAACATTCGAAGAAAATATATTATTTCAAGACGATTGGGAAGTTGACTATTGTGTAGTGAAAAACAAGCATGGTTCAGTAATTGTTTGATTTGTCACGAAAGTGTATTTAAAAAATACCAATAAAGAGCAATCGCTCAATGGCACTTTTCCTCGAAGATCTCTTTCAAGAGATGATAAATAGGTTTTCTTGAATAATCTTTACAACAGCAAAAAAAGTGTTTTCTGAGAGGTAATGTGACAGCGATAACAAAGGCACCCTATGAAATTTGTTCAGAAATTGTGAAAGAGTGATTCTCTTAAATACTTCCAATTTAGAAAAAATTAGTGACAAAAATAAAATAAAAAAATTGGCAGTTGTAGAGACTGCCGATAGAAGTGAAAACTTAGAACTTTTAGCATTAAAATTTGAAATTTCATAATGTTCGAATTAAAATTATCAACATCAATCTGATTTCCACATCTATTTACACTCCAAGCAACAATTATATGCACATGTTTATATGGTTTTTTATTATTCAAATATATTACGGGCTATACAATTCAATTGAAATAACAATTAATATACAATCATATTATTTATGGATAGCATTTGTATTTACTTAAATTTCAATGTACTTGATTTTTAACATTATTTTAATTGTTTTCATCATTGTCATCATTAATTTCAACAATACTTAAGACTTCTTGTACTTTCAATTATTTCATTTTGTTCTAAAAAAATATATAATAGGCTTATGATAACTAAAGTAAAAAAGGAAAATGTTTGATTCAAATTTATCTTAGTATCACGTTAAAACCGCATCGATCGTCGTTTTATATTTTGTAGTACTGAGTTTTCGATCATTGGACATATTTAAATTAAGTGTTTCATTTAGAAATTCAATTAGTGGTAGATTTTTATCATCTGCAAAATTATTATTGAAGTCTCCACTTAAAATCATCGGTACATTATCATATATTTTTCGCCAAATCTTTTTTCGAGTATTTCAGAACCTTCTTTTGTATAAATCTTCAAATTTTCGAATAAAAATTGTTGCACCTGTCTCATAGATTTTCCAGGCGAAATAAAAACAGCAACCATTAATATGGTTTGCCCATTCTCGGAATCGCAACGAGCAACGCATATTTCGCCTATATCAGAAACATTAACACCAATGCTTCTAGTGAATTTAGTATGTACGTCCATATGTGAAGTAATGAAGTGACGATCTTGAGTATTGTGATAAATAGCTACGGCTGCTGCTGGAACTTCGGGCTTTCTATAACTTACAGCAAAGTTGAAATTCGGAATATCAAGTGGTTCTTCGTTTTTCATACGAATTTCTGACAAAAGCAGAACATTTGACTTTTTTACGATAGCATCATTTTTAGGTCAGCTGCAAGCGCATGCAAACTTTGACAATTGAATGAAAATATCGATAGTTCTTTCTTGTTGGAGATGAATTCTAGAAAAGTTTTGGTGACCATTTGCAGTGTAAGGTTTTGTATTTTTTTTATTCTAAAGTTAATACCTCTCGATGACTCGTTGATCTTTTACAATGTTTATTTGTATTAATAACCATATTTTAAACTTCAACACATTAATCTTGAATTATTATTACATTTTATAAAATTTTGAATTTCAAAATCCACGATAAAAATATGATTGAACAACTAGAAGTCTGCTTTACCACGGTAGTAAGAAAACATCTAAGCCACTGTGAAATACTAATTCGGTTTGCGTGATGCATTGCAGAGATTAAATATTAGAAAATAAATAATACAAAATTTACAAACGCCAGAACAAATACGAAGATTTAAAACAATTTAAAATAATATAAAACTTTCAAACGCCAAAATAAATACGAGTATTTAAAATAATTTTTTGTTATTTATTTTTTATCTTAAAAATATTTGTTTATTTAGTACTCACTATTGTACTGCACAATGATTCTTCAATTAAACGTTTCAAATAATAATCAAACAAAAGCACTATTTTAACAATGCACAGTATATACACATTGAACTGTTTACGAAATCCATTCAATTTCACTTATACGGTATACACAGCACTATACGTCAGCTGTATAGCCCCAGATATACTACTATAAGCATGTCGGTGACGCGAACACATAAGATTTTCCCCTACCAAAAAGTGTCCAACGCCGCTAAAGAGATTTTCACTTCGAAAATATTAAAAAGAATAATTGAAGAAAGCAAAATAGGTGTTTTAATATTTTAAACAGTTCCCCCATTTTAAATTGTCTATGTTATCTTGGTCTGAAGCATTTCTCTCCCCCCACATTAATCCTCAAGTTGCAGCCCGCGTAAAATAGCTAACATATGTATGCGGCCCGGTAGAAAAAAAGGTTGAGTACTCCTGGTTTAGGTAGACAAATCAGTCTAATGAACTTAGTGGACAAATCGACCAATGCAATTTTGATAATGGATAGCAATGCCAAAGCTCGCAATTCTCTGCTCAACGTAAGTATCGTACACGCTGGTTAATTGTATCAATTTCCATAGTGTACCGATTAAAAAAAATAGCAAATCTTCTCTAAATCTTAATATAACATTTTTTTGTTCTTGATAGAATTGTATTTTTAATACAAATAAGAACATACATAAAATAAAATTATTCATTCGGCACTGAACCAAAAACCGTTATTTTTGGCGGAACGAAAACCAGAACTGAACCGATGTATCTATGCATTTTCTTTAGTTGAACCAGAACGAAAAAAATCTCCACCCGAAGCCCTGGTTTTATCATAAACCAGTGTGTACGTGCACATGGAACGTAAAATTGTAAAATATACGCTCCTGAAACATCTCTCTTTTATGTTTTAATTTTTTTTCTTCTTTAAAGTGCATTTATATAATATTTTTTATATTTTTTGTGTTATTTTAGTATTCCTATTTCGAAGAAAATAATCTTAATTATTTTTTCTCATAACTTTCGTTTTAGTTGAGTTCATTTTTATTATTAAGTGTGCGCTATAAACCCACTTATATTATTTACAACAGTGTTTGTTAGTACTTTTATTTATTGTTATTAGTTATCTTTTTAATACACTTATATGTAGTTCTGAATTATTTCTTAGTAATTTTTTACAGATATGTTTGCACAAGGATCACTCATAGTACATAGCATTAAAACTATTGAATTAAAAAATACTTTTTTTTTTGAATAATTTCTTCCAGTAGGGGAGACCGGGGCAAGATGACGACGTTAACAATTTTTGTTTTGCTTATTAATTTATTTTTAAGGGTAGTAAAATCAATTTCACATGAATTGCTAGAGTAGTCCTTTGTAGTATTAAAATATATTACCATTTGATTTTTCAAATAAAAGAAGTAAAGGATAATTTATTTTTTCATAACCTTAACAAATCGTCATCTTGCCCCAATACTGGGGCAAGATGGCGACACTGAAAAAGGTTGAACATATTATATCTTTTGAATGTGTTACATGGTTTAACAAATGATAACTGTGTTTTTACATCTTACAAAGTATCAAACTAAGCGTAATGCATTGTAACGTAATGTTGAAGTGTTCAGCTGTGTACCTAAAATAGTCACAAATAAAAATGACATTTTTATAATTGGAACATTCTTCGTGCCAACACTTTTGGCATTTACACAACTGGATCCATTCTTCTGTGAGAGGGTTCCTCTTCAAAAGCAGGGCATCTTATAACACCGTCCTTTGAAGTTGATACAACTGGAATGTTTGGTCTGGATTTTATAGACTTTGGCCTACAGGGACAGTTTGCGTTGGTTTACTCCCTTTTTAGCTTCACGAGCTTTTTTCTCTGGTATTTTTTAAACTTCCTGTTTTTCTTTCAGTTTTTTCCTTTGTTCTAACATTTCTTTGATGGGTGTACTTGTTATGGGGTACTTGTATGGGATGGGTGATGGGTGTACTTGTATGGGATAGTTTGTTCTGGATGAGTGACCACAAAGTTGTCACAAGCTTGTCTATAGTGCTTTTTAACTGGTCGAAAAATGACACAACAAGGGGCTGGAGACAATGTGATGTCTGCGGCGGCAACCCAACCATGATGATGATTTTCGCTCTGCAATATAAGATAGCCTTCAAAGTTATATGAGTTTTGTGATTGTCAAAAATCAATAAAGTAGGAGATTTTTTTCTTGGTTTCAGATGAAGATAAAAGTGCTTCAAAAAAGAGCAAAAGGTGCCCTCATTGTTCCAGCCGTTTTCTCTACAGTTGCCTACAGTTCTTGGTGGGGCTCTTTCTACAAGTTCAGGAATCATTCGTTTTCTTGCAAAAAATCAGAAAAGGTGACAGGTAAAAGCCAGTAGCTCTAAAGCAACAAATTATTGTTACATTCCTTCCTCTTTAGAAGGGGGGGGGGTTGCTTAGTGGATGGTAAATATCTTCCTTTGGTCACCCCCTTTCGAACGAGACCTTTTCCGATCCGATGCACTCCTCAACCTCAGAAGAGATGGAAGCGCAAGGTCGCGCGGACATACACACAGACAAACAAGTGTTCACAGGATTTAATAGAATGGACAACAATAGTTAATTTATTCAATTCAGAAACACGGGGCAAGAGGACGATCTCGTCATCTTGCCCCAGACTGTCTGTTTAAAAATATCCGTTCTCATTACCATGAAGGGAGGCAATTAATTGACATTTATTCATGGTAATATGTAATATTTAAACTAAGTTACTCATAAACATTAAAGAGAAACGTTATATCTTACCTGTATATGTAGCAGAGCTTATTTACACATGCATAAAAGTTATATCGTGGCAGCAAAAAACAATCAAAGTTTCACAACTGTCACAAAAATGGCGATTTCAGCGTGTCTATACTATTGTTTAACGAACGGCCAAAAAGAGAGCTAATAGTGTTCATTTGATGCTACTACCTAGTGGAATACGGAAAAATTAAGACATTCGTCATCTTGCCCCGGTCTCCCCTACAACATTTAATTGTGATTTGAAAAATGAATATTTTTAATAAAAATTAAGAAGCTTTTTCTTAGATTTTTAATTTTAGCCTATTATAATTTAAAAATTATTGAAAATGGAAGTTAACTTTAAAATGAAAAAAAAATATTTTTAATGGAAATATTATATATTGGAAGCTAATTTTTTTAGAAAAGCTGTTTGATTAATCCAGCAAGCAAATATATTTTGATTAATCTTTGCTGTAAAGTTAATTTTTTTTCATATAATGGACTATATTAAATATAAATTGTACATAATATTCTTCATAAATAGTATGGCTTTTCAGTCTTATGGATCTTTGCGTGTGTGTTCTGAAATAAGTGTTTGATTTATTGGAAATATTTTTGATAAATGTTGAGAACTATTCTTTTGTGAAGATATTTCTGTAAAAACTGAATGAATTACATCGTATTAAAATCAAATTAATTAAAATTTAAATAAAACTGAATGATTATATGTATATATATATATATATAAATTATTTGTAAAATATTTAAACGTTTTAAATACTCGTTAGGGCTTTTGTTTGTTATCTAATAAACATACTGATATCTTCTCTTTTCTGGTTTCTTTTTATCTTTATTACTGCACTTATTTTCGGGGAGGGGAGATTAAAATTACCTGCATGCACTCTTTTGTTCTTATATGAGTAGAATAAAACAGTTAAGAAATTGTCGTCACCGTTAAAAGTCTTTTGGAATTATTTATTGAATAATATGGATACTTAAAACAAGGCATTGTTCCATTTATCTGTTATGGTTCACGAATCTGAGGATCTGCCTTGAAGAAGAAAATAAATTGTTGGCTCTTGCGAAAAATTCAACGAAGAATTCTTCTCCGAGTTATTTCTGGGTATCGAACGATATCCTATGATGCTGTGTTTGCTATTTCGGGCTTTCCACCTATTGACATCTTTATAATAAGAAATAATGAATTTAAGAATGCAATGAAGAACTGTACCAATAAGAGTCTAGATGGTACCCTGCGATTTTCTGATCTCCCTCATCCTTCTGAACGATTTCCCCTTAATTTTGTTAATTACCGTAAAAATATTGAAGACAACTTTCCTGTTGTCTGCTTTACAGATGGTAGCAAAATTAACAATAAGGTTGGCCTGGCATTTGTTATTTTCCAAGATTTTATTGAAATTGAAACTCGCCAATTTAGAATAAGAGATGAATGTAGTGTGTTTCAGGCTGAATTACTTTGCTTAGCTCAAGCAGCCTCATAGATCTGTAAAAACGAAAACCTTTCATCAGATTTTTTAATTTGCAGCGATTCTCTGTCATCTTTATATGCTTTAAATAACATTGATTCTCAAAATTAATTGATTGTTAAAACGCAAATTGATCTTAATTTTCTTCGAAGCAGAGGTGCAAAAGTATCCTTTTCTTTTGTTCGAGCTCATACGGGAATCTATGGCAATGACGGTGCTGACTGGCTTGCAAAAGAAGCTACAAAATTAAGTATTTTGATTCCTATGAGCATTACGAAAACATATTACAAAAATATTTCTAAGGAAACAATTATTTCTGAGTGGAATAAATTATATCAAATATCAAATAATGCGCTCTTCACCAAGGAATTTATTCCTTCTATTCAGAGACGTTTAAAGGCTAAACACTTTCAACCTAATTTTATACTTACCCAGTTTCTAACTGGGCATGGAAACTTTAAAGCCTATTTGAAACGCTTTAATTTGTCGCCTACTGACCAGTGTTCTTGCTCCAGTGACACAGTCCAGGATGTCAAGCATCTAATATTTGCTTGTGCTAAATTCTCTTCCGAAAGAAGTACTCTCATGAATTGACGACAAAAGAACAATATAGCATGACCTCCTCCTTTCTCTGCCTTTGTTCAGAGCAAGTCTTCTTTTACATCGTTTTGTGCATTTATTAATAGCATTTCTTCTCGTATTGTTTAGATTGTAAATTTAAATTTTTTTTTCTATTCTATTATTATTTTTTGTGTGTTTGCTAACATTTACTGTGCATGTATGTATCTTTTTTTAAAGTGTGTGTATATATATATATCTGTGTGTATATTCTTAAGTATTTGTGTGTATGCATGTTTTTACGCATTTGTATTTTGAAAATTTTATTCTGATCACACATGTGCTTCCAAACCTTCACCATTGTATAATGTTAATTACTGAATGTCTCCGTTTTTGCATGTGAGCAATGTTGTATTTTGTACTGTGTTTATTGTATTTGCATCCCGTCTTGTTTCTTTTTACCTTTCCCATTTGTGCTTGTATCCCTGTACTTGAAAGTTCCTACCACTATTGATTGAGTATTGACTTACGTTTGTAAGACTTGTGTTATACTTGTTGGCACACAAGAAGTCTACCTAGAGTCTCAAAAAAAATAATATGGATACTTACCATTTACTGAATTTTGGGAAGATGTAACTGACTGTTTTTGAAAAAGTTACAAATTTAAATAATTTCGCTAAAAAAATTTGCTACTCTGAAGCATCTTATTCCTGTCTTTAAGTCGTTTGAAATATACTCGTACTAAATCAGTAAATAGCAATGTGTGAAGCCTTTTTATTCCATATATAAACAATAACTTTAAATAAAATATAATGGAAATGGAGTAGAATATAATGGAAAAAAGAAATAAAATATGAAGAACAAACTATTTTTTTTTTGTAATAAAAAAATTTAAAACCATTGCATACTTATTGTACTACTCTTTAAGGTATGTGACTACCCTAAAATCGTGTGTTTGGTGAAATTTTTCGAAATTTTTTTATGTTTTTATATTATAGCCCATATATTTAAGATTCCAAAAATACTTTATTTTAGTTCCTACGATATTTAGAAGCAAAGTTATAGCTTAATTAGTAAACCGGAAATGGAATTTTCAAAACCGGAAATGGGTATTTAAAGAGACATAAAATGTAAACAAATAGTTTGAACTCCTTTTTCGTGACTTTTAAGCAAGATAAACATTCATTACTTATTGTAAATACAGATCAAGGTATCCTTTACTTATTTAATAATATTTTTTTCCCATCTGGCAACTGTTTTTTTTTAATTCAAGCTTGTTTTATTGAATGGCAATACTATTATCGTCTATACTTTGTTTACATTGTTCATTCGAAAGCGTTCTTCTTTATTACTAATTATTTTTGATATTTTTACAATTTATTCATTTATTTTATTTAATTTTAACGTTTTATTTCATTGTGAATAATTTCAAAATGCCGAAAACTAGATCAAAAGTGACTAGAAAGAGAAGGTTTTATGGAAACGATTTACCAAGTCAGCACCAAACAGTAACAAGGCGTCGTCTGCAAGTGAAGCAAAATTGAGCACTAATGACAGTTTTGATGTGCCTGAACCTATATTTCATGGTTCTACAGGTAATCGAATTATTGATTTCCAAGCTTTATTGGGAATTATTTCAATCCTGTGTTGTCCGGAATGCTATGCAACTGGATTGAAACTAACAGAAGATTCCAGGGAAGGACTTTGCTCTAACTTGTGTGTGTCTTGCAGTTGTGGATTCATGACTGGCTTTACTTCTACCCGTAAAGAAAATAAAAAATTCACTCTCAATACTTTATTGGTATTTGGATTGAGATTGATTGGCAGGGATTCACAGCTGGTAAGAAGTTGCTATGTACTTTAAATTTGCCCTGCATTTCTAAAAACACCTTCAGAGCTCATGAACTCAAACTGCTGGAAGCAATACAGTTTTGTTCTGAAGAAAATAGGAAAGCTGCATCAACAGAAGTGCGAAATTTAAAAAAAGTACAACTTGTGGTGTTTAGTAGATGGCACATGGCAGCGGAGAGGCCATATGTCGCTTAATGGCTGCGTCTCAGCTATTTCCATTGATACTGGGAAAATTTTAGATTTGGAAGTAATGACTCAGTATTGCAAAATGTGTGAAATGAAAGGAAATCTGCGCATGAATGCTCAAACTATAAAGGATCCTCAGGAAATATGGAAGCTGTTGGAGCTTTCAGAATTTTTGAAAGATCATTGATAAAACGAGACTTGCAGTACACCGAGTACTATGGTGATGGGGATTCCAAGGGCTTTTTACAAGTAAAGAATATATATGGGGAAAACAGTGTCTCAAAACTCGAATGTATAGGTCATATACAAAAAAGAGTAGGCTCACGTCTAAGGAAACTAAAAAAGAACACCAAAGGACTTGGTGGAAAGGGCAAACTAACTGATAAATTTATCGATAAACTGCAGAACTATTACGGGATTGCCATCCGTAGCAATGTTGGATGTCTCGAAAAAATGCAATCTGCTGTATTAGCTGTTTTCTTTCACTGCTGCTCTAGCAATCAAAATCCCATGCATGGGCAATGTCCTACAGGGAAAGACAGCTGGTGCAAGTATAAACGAGCATTATGCGATGAAAAAGTACACATAGACAAAACAACAGGCCTTTCAAATTCAGTTATTAAAGTGATAAAGCCCACTTACTTAGCACTCTGTGATACAGATTTGTTAAAAAATGCCTCCATGGCATGACCCAAAATAATAATGAAAGTTTTAATAATGTATTATGGTCTATTTTACCAAAAGAAATTTTTGTTCACAAGAAAACTTTGTTTTTGGGTTCACACATTGCTGTCCTATTATATAATTCAGGTTATTTAGGACTGTTGCATGTATTTAATTATTTAGGTATGGTAATTGATCCAATGATACTTAAAAACTACATGGGAATCGACACAGAACGTATTCAAAAATCAAAACGCCAGTCATTACCCTCAACAAAACTCTCCAGAAAACAGCAAAAAGCCAAAAAAAAGTCAAAATTAGCTAAAAATGAAGCTAAAGAAGGCTTAACCTATAAATATGGAGAGTTTTGAAAATGTTTTGTAAGTAGAAAAGTATTTATTTTGTGTTAAAAAAAATTTTAATGTGTTTTACAAGAAACTTTTTTCAATATTTTTCTTCACGATAAAGTTCACTATACAAAATATTTTTAAGATAGTAAATTGAAATTTTCAGAACATGTTTTGTGTAGTTCTATCTGTGTTATGAATCAAAATCTAATGTCTGTATATATATATATAAATATTTAATTGCTTTTTTATGAAAAAAAAGCATTAATTTTTTTTTAAAAATGAGTTTTTGCATACAATTTGGCGTATTTAAAAAACTTTTTCAAGTATTACAAATTTTTGATACCTAACACAGATAAAGATGTTATTTATGTGCTGTATAAATATTATATGAATACACTTATTAGAATTTTGTGTAAAAGATTTGTCGTAACTGCAATTTTTCACCAAAATTTCGCTAAAAACGACAATTGTTATAGTGTATAAAATTCTCAGGAAAACAGCAAAAGGTTAAAAAAAATTCCAAATAAGTTTTACATGAAATTTAAAAGAGCTTGAGCTATAAATATGGTGAGTTTAAAAAATGTACAATCAGTAGAAAATTTTTCACATAGCATTAAAATCTTTAAATGCATTTTCTGAGAAACTATGTTTTTCAATTTTTTTCTTCACGGTACGGTTGACTACAAGATTTCTTTTTAAGATATTGACTTGAAATTTTCAGAGAATCTTTAATTTAGTTTTATCTGTAGTCTAGTCTATAATCTAATACCTGTGTATATATTTATTTATTTTATTGCACTTTTTGTGAGAAAATAACATTAGTTTTTTGTAAAAAAATGAGTTTTTTGCATAAAAATTGACATATTTTGAAAACTTTACAGAAGTATTATAAATTTCATAGTTATAATCACAGAAAATGATGTTATTTATGTACTGTATAAATATTATTAGAATATATGTATCAGAATTTTCAACACAATCCTTACCGTAATTGCAATTTTTCACTAAAATTTCACTCAAAATTCCCTATATTTCCAAAAATATTTATAACTTTGTAAAAACTGTGTTTGAATTCTTACTTTTATGTCCCATTACAAATAAAAATATGTTTACATAAGTGAAATTTTACATATTTCAAAAAAAGTGCTCCGAAGGTAGTCACATACCTTAAGAGAGTCCGGCACATAAATTTTTGAAAAATTATCGACTTTCACTTTCTTATATTTTCTAAAAGTTCAAAAATTTTTGTTTAAAATGATATATGATACGAGGAAATATGATAAATAGGAGTAATTTTTTTTTTTAAATGAAGCTACTCCTTGACGCGCATCAAATGAGCGCTGATACAAGCACCTGTGAGATTCCCCTTGAATTAGATTTTGATAAGTGCGAAACCATTTCATGTTTAAGCGGAAAAATTTGAGTGTATTGGACTTATAGAGAAGTATATCGGTACACGTCTTTTGGATTTTAAATGTGAAATAGAGAAAAAAAAGCTAAGTGATGAAAAAAGCCTCAGAGGTTGTAACCGACTCACCGACATTTTAATATAAAAAAATCAAAGATTTTATGGCATGGATATTAGAAATATTACCAACAATCTACATAGCATGAAAACTGCTGTTTGTGAGCTGTTTATTTTCATCTTTTTTCAAACGAGAGCCCTTAGCATGGACTGTGTCCTGCAATTATATATGCCTGGTGCAAGTTTCAAAAGACAGAAGCTGAATGTAACAAAATACACTATGATCATAAACACATACACCATAATGAATTAAATGAAGCCAATTTTTATAGATCCAGGTGATCCTATGTTATTAAGAAAAGATTTACATCGAAAGACCCATAACTCCCCCCCCCCTCCCAAAAAATGAATCAACTAATAACACCATATGGTCAATGATTCCAAGATCCGTATTTGTGGAGTTAAAAACTCTAAAATTAGGGATAAATATGGTTACTGCACCTGTTCAATATGAGTCATGTAGCAAAATTAATAATTTTAAAACATTGTAATATTGAATCAAGTTATATCTGTGTGCAAAAAAACTAGATACACTTAGGGTTCGTGTAGCCCAACGAAAGCATCTAGAGATCCCCCTTAATCTTCAAAAATCTCTACCAAAGTGAGGACTTGAGTCTCGATAGATTTAAAACTGATGTCCCATAAAAATGACTTTTTTTTGTAAAATGAGGACTGGAGCAACTCAGGGCTTGATGGAAACGACAATATTCATAAATTATCAACCATGATCTGTCGGGCTACCATGACCACGTGGCAATATATTAAAACTGTAATAATATTGCTCGTTTTCTCTGAAAAATGAAATAGAACATGCTCAAATATATTGTGGTGTGACTAATGCTAAGGTTTTTGGAGGTTGTTGTTTTATTGTTGTTGTTGTCATGTATGACAAAGTGCAAAGGTGTATATAACAAAATAAAGATATAGAAATGAGTCAAATATTGCCAAATGCATGAATCACTGCCGTAGCAACATCCATGGCACGATACGGTGGTGTGTTAGATATCTGAACCCAAACTTTAAATATGTAATGCATTTAAAAATAATATTTTGCTTGCATAATACAAAAAAATAGTATTTACGTATTATTGCAGCAATCGCCTATTCTATTAGTAACTCGCCAAGTAGACAAACCCGATTTTTTATGAGTCGTACACACTACATTGGCAACCATGTGCTTCGTTTCATATAATGTCGCCAAAAGGTTGCGATAATAAGTAAATACCAAAATAAATATTTTTACAAAATAAGATGAACTAACAAAACATTAATTTAATGCCCGTGGTAAATTTGCTAGTTATAAGAAAATAATCGTTATACATTCCACAATCATGCCTAATAATACGAAAAACACCTGGAATTTTTCATATTCAGATAATATTATTTGCCATACTTCAAAGAAGTATTTGAAGTGTTGAAGTACATCATTATGCATCACTTTCAGCACGCGATTAAAGTGATTAAATCGCATGAATAATTCTTTTGAAACTATTTCAGAACGAATAAAAAGTTAAAATTCTATTTGAAAAAAAAATAACACCGCGTCTACTTTAAGAACATCTGAAATATTAAACATTCTTCAAAAGATTTTTTTAATGCTACTATTTTATGAAAAAATAACGAGCTTGAAAGGAACTTTTAAAGGCATAATCGGATATCAACCATGTCTGCAGCAGGACTTTTTTTTTTCATTAGCATACTTCAAACGCAAAAGCGAGATATATTCAAGCAGATAATTATACGTCAATCAACTATGTTCTTCTCGGTGATTTCATTCTTATTTTTCCCTAGCTTTTTCTAAAGGAAGGATATTCCAAATCAGAATTATTTGCCGTGAATCGCTATTAGGAGCTTCTTGGATTTCTTTTTGGAAAAGTTAGCGAAGTGTAAACATTTTTCAACAAGATTCTGCTGAAGTATTTTTCGGATGTCTTTTCCTATTAATTATTCTCGCATATTTTCCAGAGAAAAGCATCAGAAATGTAAGAAAAATTTCTCTTAAAAGTATGCAAAGGATGTTAATTGGTGAGCACGTTCTAAGTGAAAATAAGGGGGAAAAAAGTTCCAAGTTTTTGGTTATAAGTTTTTCTAAAAGATCGGTGCTTATTTTAGAAGCTCATTTTGTGATACCTCAGTGAGTTTCAAACAGATTTGTTTGAAATTCTCTTTCAATAAAGTGAATACGTTTTTAAATAAGAAAGCTATTTGAATTTATTGCGTAAGTTTTCTAAAAAAATATGGTTAGTTGCTTCTATTTATCTTTTGTTATAGGAATTAAGAAGCTATATACGAACGCGTTTCTTTTTTATTTAACAGGGAAGAAAACTATTTCCTTGAAACTTTTAAAAGAGTATAAATATTTTAGATCATTATTTGACTTTGCATTTTTATTTCTGTAAAGCTGTTTAATTAGCCTGGTGATTTATGAACGAATATATTTTTATTTTCAAACATACATTTTTGTAGAATTCCTTATAAGTTCTGTTTAATATTATCTTACACACAAAACGGTTTTATCTTCTTAATTAGCAATTGTTTATTTCGCCTCATATGAAAAATTAACTTAGATAAAATTCTGTACTCTTTTTAAAAAGAAAGTTATCAAATCCAGCTAAGACTTTTGTTCGTCTTATGTTAATTATATGCTTCAAAATGTCCAAAAATATTTAATTTATGAAATAATTAAAGTTTAAGATATTTTGAAGACAAAATTTACAAACAAAGTATAACTTAAAAATATAAATTTAATTCTACATAAAAGATGGATATATTTCAAATTTCTAAAGTTATAATTATTATTTAAGACAAAAGCCTATTTTGCATACTATTTTAAAATATACATCATTTAAATAAAAAAAAAAGTTCTAATAAAGTCTTACAAACAGATTTACTAAAAAACAATGAGTAAAATCTTTTACTTCTCAAGTAAATGCCAGGTTTTTCAAAGAATTAATTTCCAATGATATGTAGAAAATCAGGAAAACTACTCATCTATAAATCAGAAAAAAAATCTTTAGAACACAAATTTAAAACTCTTTTACATATATGTATCTTCGTTACCTTGACAACGGCGATCCACATGACAACGAGTTGAGTTGTACTAAATCCTGATACCATTAATAAATTCGGCTTAAAAAGACGTAATCGATATCTGCGTACACATCCAAGTATTTAAATTATTTACGTTTAAAAAAAGAAATTTTTGTGTATAGAGTTGCAGTTCTTTCTACTATCGATAAAATTTCAACTTGGCCTGATCTGTTTACATTACAGTAACTCATTGCGTGAAATTTGGCGATCACGGTTGACGTAAAATAGCCGTCTTAGCTCCCAAAATCTGATTTTTCACTATACTAGCTATAAAATAATAACTTCAAACATGTTAAGGGCTTCTTCACATGCTCTCATTATTTATCGAGAAATAATCAATTTGAAAATTAAACGCCTATTCTCACAAAAAAAAATCTTTAAATTAAAGTTTTATATTAGTATTTGAAATTGTTCCGCGGCCGGGTAGCCGAGCGGTCTGGGCATCGGATCGTGGCGAGCATGTCATGAGTTCGATCCCAGTACCACTGAAGACCCGCCGTGTAGGGGAGAGATGCACGTCAATCTGTCGAGAGCTCAAATGTCCTCCGTTGGTTTGGTGTGATAGTTAGGAGAGGGGGTGCCAGCTCAGGTGTCGTCCGCGTCACTTGACCATGGTTCAAAATTACGCGGACCGTCCCCAAAAGCCCTCGTGTAGCTGAACAGTGGGACGTTAATATTCACTCACTCATTTACTTGAAATTGTTCCTCTTGTTGTATATGTTTTTGGAAGAAACCATATAAAACATGCCTATATTTAAATATACAAATTTTCTACTTGATTCATAAATGAAATTGATTTTTAAGGAAATAAAATACGGTAAGTTATGACTTTTACTCAATTTTTATAAAATTATTTGTGAAATAAAAAAAATGTGAATAAATAAGTTGTGAATAAAAAAAGAAAACACCTTAAGAAACCAGTGAATGCGAAAATACGTTATCCCAATATTATAACATTTTTACTTTATAAAAAAGCTGTAGTTTTTCTCTCATTTGCCCATGATTGAAAAAAAAAACTAAGAGAGAAGTTTTTTAATAAATAATGTTTCGTAAAAATATTCATTTAAGTCACCTGACAAATAAAACTTTTACCATCAGATTCACTTCTTCCGCATTTAAACTTGAGAAAAAATCTATATGGGATTAAAGTATAAACGTTACATTAATTTATTTGATATTCTACACAAACTTTGCATATTTACAATGTAATTAATTTTTTTAAGAATAATTCCAATATTTAAGAATAAATATTCCCACGATAAAATCATAGCAATCGGAAAGAAATGAAAAGGAAATTGTGCATTAAGTATTGTTAAGAAGATCAGCAAACATTTTAGTATTATTTAGACAAATCACCTTAATAAACGCATAATACAACGAGTTATATTGAGCACAATGCTAATTTTTCTATGATGCATATTATATTTATATAGGGAAAAAACATTAGTTTTGATTGCTGTGCTTCTAAGATAATTTAAATTGTAATTACTGATACGTATTTGATTTTTCTTAAGGTATCCGACTACTTACGAAAACTTTTTTTAAAACATAGAGGTATCGGAATATTTTTTTTGGGGGGGGGGGGTTAAACTTTTTTAGTACATTTAAAAAAAAAATATGATAAAATTAAGAAGATAAAAAATTATTATTACTACAAAATGGGAAAAATTGGTAACAATTTACAAAAATTAACATAATTGGGACCTTTCTGTCCAAAGGTTTATGAAAAAATTTTCAATTTTGATGTGTTGCTATGTTATTCATTTTTGAAATGGCCATCAGAATAAGAGATATTTTAACTAAAAAAACTAGAGCCTTTTATCTTAGTTATTATAGGAAATTGGTTAAAATAACAGAGATTATATTAACATAAATTGTAAGTTTTGTAACAAAACAGTGATTGAAAAATCTGACGTTAAAACACTTCTGTTATTATACAGAACATACATGAAAAATTCTGTTAATTATTTTTAAAACTTTTTTAACAAACGATAATCTCATTTGAGCATTTATAAAAAACACATGTCGAGTAAAACGTGTTTTAAAGTATGACAACTTGCTTACAGTAATGCACATGCTTAAGTCTGTTTTTACAAAAACACTTGTAGTTTCTGTTCTAATGAACGGAAAATAATAAACTTATAACGCTAATAAGATGATCTATTAAATAAAATCATAAAAACTTGTTAATTTTAGCAACATTTACAATTTTAGCCAAGTCAGATAAATTAGTAAGCATTGTTACAATTTCCACGTAGACCTCTTTGTTTGCATAAGCTTCTGAGCTACATCTGGTGTTTTTCATCTAAAATTTCAGTTTGGAAAGAAGTTAGTGCCAACTCTTGGAAAATCAAACGATAAAATATTTTCTACAAATTAGCTATAGCTAAGACAATTATTACAAACAATTATTCTTGAGAGCACTAATTGGAAGCGACATTTAAATTGAAAAAAAAAATCTAGTGTCTGAAGTCTCTAGAGCTTTGTAATGTCAAGTACTGACCTTGATCTCAAAGCTATTAGTTCGCATTCTATAGATATATACCTCTGTATGACGCAATTACGAGGCGATATTTTCTTTTATATGATGTAATAGTTACAATTAATTGGTTGTCTGATATTATTAGAACAAATGTCATATTTGAAACTGTATTCCCGCTTAACTATTATGTAACACAAATATACCATACAATATTAGTAACACAAACATACCATACAATATTAGTAACACAAACATACCATACAATATTAGTAACACAAACATACCATACAATATTAGTAACACAAACATACCATACAATATTAGTAACACAAACATATCATACAATATTAGTAACACAAACATATCATACAATTAAATGTTCCAATTTTATATGTAAGTTCTAGATGTAAAAAGAAGAAGAGAGAGAAAAAAAAAGTTTAGAATTGGCTAACTAAAAGAAAGAAAAGAAAGATAAAAAGTAACACCTAAGTATCACATGACCGCACTGCCCTTTCTTATCGTAAATATTAAATCCAGGGGATGGATTTCACTCGGGAATCTTAGGGTCGTGATTCCCGTTCTAAAGAAGATAAGCACTTAAAGGGTTTCACAGTCGAAGTCATCGGGGTGTTTCCCACTATTGATAAGTAATAATCGACCTGTCGACTTAATAATAGAGACCTTCTTGTTATTGTATTAATAAAAATTTCTTAGTGTTAATATTATAATATATTTTACACCGAAAGATGAAGTATTGTAAGAACTAAACATTTTTTTAACATATTACACAATAAACAAACTTTTAGACTACATATATTGTCGCGAACTCTCGCCCGTAGAAGTGTGAAGTGTGCCGAAGGAAAGGATATTTTCATGAAATAAAACTTTTATTATGACATTCAAATCACCATCTAAATTTGACCTCAGCTAGGGATGCCCCGTCCGGTTATTTACTAATTTTTATCTATAATAAAATTCAATATTTATCGTGAATAACCTATCTTCTGTAATAATAAACGTCCTAGAATGGTTAATCGGATCCTTTCTCTTGAACCCCGGCAATTTCAACTGTTACTTCTCTAAATTCGTATGATAATAATCGCCAACTTCTTTCTAACCAGTGGCGTAATGTACATCCCCGCATTGCGTGTGGGGGAGGGATTCTAAAGGGTCAAAGCTTGACTGATGTCAAATACGTATAAGGGCTTGGGTCGAAGTCTGTGCCCCCTCTTGCACATACTTTGCAAGAGGGGGCCTAATGTTCTCCATTACGCCACTGTCTCTAACTTCCTCCTTTATTTCACCTTAAATAGCAACCCTCATTAACTTAAATCACGGTTTTATTATTATATAATGTTATAAAAATATTTTCTCTGGAGTATTAGTAAGAATCACGAAAAGACCCCGGTGCAATATACATAAAGGATAAATTATACTTAAATTAATTTTGGTTTACATTTAAATATTACAGAATAAAATTATGCCTGAAGAATCTTTTTATGGATCCAAAAATATATAAGCCAAAGTTGTTACAATATAATGCAAATAATTTTAAAACTGATCAAAGGTACGCTACTCAATATATATAATGTTAATATATATTTGAATATTTTAGTGCATTTTATACTTCACATTCCACTAAAGCAAATGTAACGAAATCGAATATATCCGCTGCATTCCAACAAAACCCAAAGAAACACGGATAACACATCCTAGAAGGCTAAAGCACTAAAATTACTATAAAAGTCAACTTTTAAAACCATAAAAAAGTGCTCCCTCCATTTCACAGCCCAGTCGGCTTAAAATCCGCCGACTTCTTGTAGCCAAAATGTTATTCTCAACCTTGGCTAACACCAAAGAAATCGAAAAGAAAAGTACTACATAAAAACGGGCTCTTCCTCCCCCCCCCCTTAAAATCGATTCCTGGATAAATCCAGATAGATGACTGCAAGAAGTAAAAAAAAAGAAAGGATCCGATCTTATGTCTATCTTTTGGTGGGTTTATTTGCACTCCATTTATGTGAGGTTTTTACGGGAGTTCTGTGGAAGAGCTGTTCATAACTCAGTTTATATAGTGGACCCAGGAACAAGGCAGATGATAACACTAGGCAGAAGCTCCTCGGACGCTGTTTTTATTTGTAAATAATCCTCCTGGTAGATGTTTGTCGGGATATGTAGTTCTTTTTATAGCGGCGGATTGTTGGGAAGGAGTGATACAGCATTGTGAATGGTGATTCTGAGATATTTTGTGTATGCGGGTTGGAAAGCGAAAG
>BMAO01002799.1:0-14427 GCA_019973975.1 Trichonephila clavata | reverse complement strand
TTCTATATAAGCCCCTGTGTGATACTTTGTGGTGCACGGGGTTATAAATGTTCTAAAAAAAGAAATATACATTACACAGTGAAAGTGATATGGTCCATTTCTGTTCAGGTTGACCCTGTTTATTGGCTTGATAAACATTTTCTAATTTCACTGCTATTTAAATAATAGTTTCAATTCGTGTTAAATATTAATTCGGTTTAAGTTATAATTAGTTTTAAAAAATTCGAATTACATAATAGCAAAAAATAATAGCTTAGAAATGTTAATTAAAATTACATTAAAACAGCATTTATTTTATTTATACAAAGAAAAATAAATAATACAAATTTTGATGAAAGAATAGAATTTTGAGTCTTTTTTAACATAGAAATAAGTGCTAAAAATAACAGAAAGGAAACGCAATAACATTTATTATAAGTAATAATTAATTATAATTGTGTGTGTGTGTAAAAAATAGTTAAATACTAGTTCTTTATTACATATGATGTCTTTTAGTGTTAAAAATATTTTTAAATCGAATTTCATTGGACTGGCACTTAAAAATAAAGTATAAATGAAATCACACACACACAATTCTCTCCCATTTCTGAATATAAACGTTATTTCGAAAATAACAATAGCAGTCTTTTTTTAACACGCTTTTATAAGTTTCACTTGTATGTAACGGAATCTTGGAACTCAATGTTTACCTACTTTAAAGGTCAGATTAATTCGAAATTTTGCTCACTTGTCAAGGTCCAATGACAATGCAATAATTTCATAATTTTGTTCCATTGTCCTCATCAGGACATCAGGAATAACGATTTTCAGATTTGGCGACTAATTCCATTAACCACTTCCAGATTTGGCAACTTGTTGAATATACCATTTTCAGATTTGGCGACTAATTCTATATACCGTTTCCAGATTTGACGACTAATTCCATATACCACTTCCAGATTTGGCGACTAATTCCAGATTTAGCGACTAAAAAAGTAAGGTGCAACCCTAAAAACGAATGCACTTGTGGTTAACAGAAAAAGTAAGCAAAAAGGGTTCTTTTATGTGAGAAAGGGTAGGTTGGCTGCTTCAGCTATTACTTACCATAATATAAACAATTGTCTAGTTTTCTGAAAATGGAAATAAAAAAAAAAAGACTCGTGCATGTGAAAAAAATAATTTATGTTCCAACTGCAAAATATTTATTATTTTTATAAAGCAATACGTTTAGAAGTGATGCTACGAATTAACATTAGAGCAATACACTTAAAAGGTGATAATACGACTGACGCTTAATATTAGCATGTTTTTATTAACTCCTTTCTTGTATGTCTGTCCGGGTGGAATTTTGTAATCCCTTTTAAACTGTGACTTCCCGATCAGCTAAGAGACTTGAAATTTGGACCATAGCTCAGAAGTGGATGACGATGCATGCAAAGGGGGGGGGGGAGAAGAAGGGGGAAAACGAAAAGAATGGATTTTATACTCTTTAGTCCGGTATAAAAACATGGTACATTAAAAAAAGAAGAAACGAGTCTTACAGTAGTCGCATATGATGTGTAACATCTGACTTGTTATCGGGGTAAATGCGCAATAGTCACTTTAATCCCGAAAAAAATGAATCGGGTATGACTGGAAATAATTTTATATCGAATTATTATATCTTTAATGAAAATTTTATTTAATTAACACAAGGAGTAATGCAGTTTTTTAACAAAAAAATTTATTCTTGTTCAATTTGGGGAAGAGCGGAGACAATAGATTTATGAAAACTAAAGTATGACACATATACTTGTGATTTCAAAGTATTTAAAAATCGTTGAAAAACGGCGTCAATAACAGTACCACTGTTAGTTGTCGAAACATTTCGATTTGTGTTCATTTCGAGCTTGAGTTCATCTTTTAGAAAAGTTAAGAGCGGCTCAGCTTTTGGCAAACTGAAGTTAACTTTAAAATCATCACTCAAAATCATGGGAAGCGAGTGATAGATTTTTTTAAAAAAAGAGCAGAACCACCTTCGGTATACGGTAAATGTGCAAAATACAGGAAATCTTTAATTTTTTTAACTGTTTGATTCGGAGAAATGTATGCGACCACCAAAATGACTGTTTGTCCATTTTCAAATAAGCATTCTGCCACACCCAATATACTAACTAACAATACCCAGAGCTATGAAACAATCTATTATATTTATATCTCAATTATGGGAGAATTTATCGCAAGTTCGACTTGCTTGGTGGTCAAGGCGCGAGGACCCCTGTGCACGGCACCAAGTAGCCCATTGTTTGTTACGCCACTGTACTTTATTAAATTTATATAAGATTTTTGTTTGTTACGTGTCTTAAAACGTTTTAAATAAAACTATTGAACATAATCGGAAATAAAGAACTGTTCTGAAGTATTTCAGGAAAGAGAATAATTTAAATCACATTACACTATTCATTCCAATATTCTTATAAATTTCTCTTGTCATTTAGCTGTTTAAAAAAGGATTTTGATGCAATTTAATATTGAGAAATATCACAGAAAACTGTTTTGAATGAATATATATATATATATGTATAAAGGTTTCTGTCTTAACTAAAACTGATATTTTTATAAAATTAATTACTGTACAAAATTCGGAATATTCCTTATTTCGTACTCGTTGAAGATATTTAATTATCATTGTAGATCTAACAAATGAAAAGCTGATGTTCCTCAGACAGAAACGAAACAGCGTAAAAAAAGCAGTTTCTTTGTTTAACTAGAATGTCCGGCAGTTTTTATGTACGTGAACCATGGGTTGGGCAGTAAAAGAGGGGTCAGTTGTCATATAAATAGTCTTAAAGCTGGTTGTAAACTGGACCCTGAAAGAACAAAAATAGAATGGGAAAGAGAGGGGGTTTCCTGTCTCGAGCTCGGATTGCACTTGGAAACAAACAGAATATCTCTCTCAACTGGTGTAGAAGAGGCTTGAATGATTCTGTGATGCCATTTTCTTTCATCATGACAGCTGTCAGAACATAATCATCAGAAAATGGAATAAAGTAAACGCAAATTTGGAAAAATAATAGCATGGAAAAAAATGTTTATTTCAAAGTCAAGAAAATTAAGAAAAAAAAGACATTTAATTTATCTTTTATGAAGGAACTATTTACCTTCGATCATTAAGACCAGTAAGTACTACATGAGTACTTGGCCTTTCCTTTAGAAACGCCCATTCCCCCCTCCCAAAAGAGGGCGCTTTCATTGCTTTTGAGTTGGGATTTCTGTCTACGGGACCCTATTTGCTACTAAAGTTGGGTCCTAATTGCTACCCGAGACGAGGCTAGCGAAGAGACACCTCCAAGACGCTGAATTGGTCAAATCAAACAGCGCGCGCTTCCCCCGATTTCCTGTTACGCATTTCCGTCCCTTTTCACGAAATCACTCCAACAAATATCCAGCAACCGAGAGTAAAGATGTTACACATCAAAAATTTTTATTCGAAGTTTTTCTTCTTCACACACTTTTATTAGTTTGACCTGTATTTATAGAGACGGAATCATTGAAATATAACGATACGGGACTCATCCGAGGCCCCTTAAACGGAGAGAATAAATACTCTTCAGACCCGTTGATTAATATTCATTGAAGAGCAAGACAAATTCCAGCAGCCACGTATAATTCCGGCTCCAAATATCTAACTTAAGGATAAATTGAACAATGAATAAATGATAGTTTAAAAACAAAAAAATACGCTTTTGTTGTACATCGAACAAAAAATGAAAAATAAATTACAGTTTTAAAAAAAAACTAAAGAACCCGCTTTTATAGGGAATCGAAGTAAAAAGTGAAAAAAATAATTTTTAATAATAATATAAGAATAAAAGAATTAACGAGAAAATTAATGTCATTGTGGTAAAAGCGTGGAGTGTTTTATTTTACACTAACTCACTAGTAAGAAATTAAAAGATTTATTATAGCACCCCAAGCTTTTATCCCAATGACATTAATTTCCTCGTTTTTTTCTCGATGCAGGTTAGTTAGTATTTATTTACTTGTATTTATTTTTCTTTTATCTACTTGCATTTTGCGTATTTTACTTCTAGTATTTATTTTTACTTCCTTTTCATGAAACTAATTAATTGTATGGCTATTGCACCTATTCTAATATTTATTTGACTCTAAAATACAGTTTTCCACAAAATTCCTGAAATTCGTTCATACCTTTCATTATATTGTTACTTACTATTAATTTTTAAATATTTCTCTGAAAGTTTTTATTTCTATTACATTTCGCTATGTTTAAAATGTATTCGCACTATAATATCTTAACAATTTAATACAAGTAATTAAATTTGATTGGCAAAAATGTATTTATCCTTGTAATTCGGTAATCGAATCTATTCTAAGATGGGGGGGGGATGTGTCCGCTCAACCACAAGATCAAGTGTCGCTCAGCCAAATATATGTTATGTGTCCGCTCCAGTCACGCAACCAAAGACTTAGCTTCTTCTCTGATCCTAAAGTGAGAAAACAAAACAAAAACAAAGATCCCAAGGCCTAGACCGCAGGGGTCTCTCCAGAATGTAGGAGAAAAAACAGAACTTCACTGGAGGGTAGCGAAGAGACACCACCAAGCGCCCTGATTGCTCAAATTAAATGGCACGCGCTTCCCCAACTTCCTGTTACGCATTTCCGTCCCCTTTTCACGAAATCACACCCACAAATATCCAGCAATCGAGAGGAAAGATGTTACACATCAAAAAATAATTCTTAATATAAGAATAAAATGATAAACGAAAAAATTAAATGTCATTGGGGGAAAAGCGTGGGGTGTTCTATAAATATATCAATTTTCAATTTCTATAACTTCTATCCCGAGTTAGAGTAGAAATGCAGTACAAAGCACACCACGCTTTTTCCCGAATGACATTAATTTTCTCGTTCATCATTTTATTCTAATATTAAGAATTATTTTTGACGTGTAACATCTTTCCTCTCGATTGCTGCAGATTTGTAGGAGTGATTTCGTGAAAAGGGACGGAAAAGCGTAACAGGAAGTTGGGGAAGCGCGCGCTATTCAGTGAAGTTCTGTTTTTTCTCCTTCATTTGGTAGGGGCTCCGCCTCCATCCCCCTCCCCTGCGGTCTAGGCCGTGGGATCTTTGTTTTTGTTTCTCACTTTAGGATCAGAGAAGAAGCTAAGTCCTTTAGGCAGAGACGTGGTTAGACAATGACGAACGTGTTTCAATACCTGACTTCGATTGCTGTGTACAATTTAAACGACCAGGCTACAGAGCAGCTGGTGTTGCGATCTATTGTAAACAGAACAACACGCATGTTGTGGCTCGACATGGATATTACATATCGTCAAACAAGTGGACTGGATATTGTTATTCAAGATATTGGGGACAAACGTGCGGAAAAATACTTATTTGAAAATGGACAAACAGTGATTTCGGTGGTCGTATACATTTCTCCGAATCAAATGATTCAAGAAATTAAAAATTTCCTGCATTTTTTACTTTTATCATGTACCGAAAGTGGTTCTGTTCTTTTTTTTTTTTTAAACTTTCACTCGCTTCCCATGATTTTGAGTGGTGATTTTAAAGTTAACTTCAGTTTCCTAGAAGACGAGCCACTCATAGCTTTTTTGAATGATGAACTCAAGCTCGAAATGAACACAAATCGAAATGTTTCGACAACTAACAGTGGTGCCGTTATCGACGCTATGATACGATTCTACGGAATCCTGAGTGTAATGTAAATCCTATGGAGTTTCTTACTTTTCTGTTTACATCTAGGGTATTGCTTTTAATTGCACGGAATAAAACTCACTTAAAAGAGCGGGAAAATAATTAATATTTCTGCGGTTTTTGATTTTTTTAAAAAAAATTCAAGTATTTTTAAATATTTATTAAAAGATCTAAAAATTCATATCGCGCACATTAAAACGATCATAAAAATATTTTCAATCATTGGATAATAAAATAAAACGGGAATCTATGCTCTTTCAAATGCGTGAACTTTAAAATTTTTAAATTCCTTTACTTGCAAGTTACTAAAAAGTCAGCACTGCACAGTTGAAAAGAGGGGGACACACAACTCTCTTTTTTTTAGTAGATACATAAAATTCCTACCTATGTCTCATTGATGAACAATGTTCTATGATTGCTTCCGTGGATTTCGAACCAGAGAAATGTCGTTTTCTCAGAAGTCGATACATGTTCCAGAAAAAGGTAATTAACAATCACGTTGCTCTTTAACAAGCTATAAAAATTACTACAAATACGTTTCCTAAAATAAGCTATTATCTGTTTTTTTTATTCCATCTTGTTAAAATAATGTATTAGTTCCTTATTTTGCATTATTTTCTTGATTTGTTTTAATTGCCATTTCATAATTATATAACTAAGAATTTTTTTTTTTGTTCTTTAAACCTATTTGTGTGTTTTTTGCTTTGAATATTATTCTCTCATTTCAAACCAACGCGAGGGCTATTAGCAATGGATCTCGTAATTTTTAACCGCGACCAGGACGTCACTTGAGCTTGAAACATACTTTCGAAAATTGAAGCTCCACAGATTTAGCTTTCTGTACGGTACCACAAAGATTCGAACCCACGATACGATAGAAAAAACGGTCACGAATTCGAGACCATAATCACTCAACTATTGCTTTCGATTTAAACTAAAAATATAGCCATAATCTAAAATAATGTATATATTTCTTCACCTCAATAAAATTTTAAGGGGGAATGCGAATGAATTATATACCTTTTTCTTTACAGTAAAGAAGTATTAAAAAAGGCATGATACATTAATTTTGTTTAAATTTTGTAATTGTATTCTTAATAAATTGTTTGAAAAAAAGTTTTTGATGCAATATCTTATTGACATATATAACCACAAATTGTTCTGAGTCGGTTTCCGCCTTTATTAAAATTTATATTTTTATAATAATTAACCACTGCAAAAATTCGGAATGTTTCTTTTTTCGTACTCAATGAAAATATTTAATTAACACTGTAGATCTTTAATAAATGAAAGGATATAAAAAAATGTAGCCAAAACCAATCCGCAAATAAGAAAGTAGACTACATACTAAAACAGGGAGGAAAGCAGTTTCTTTGTAAAAACTTGTAAGTGATGAGTACTTGAAGGATTGGGGAGGGCAATAAAGAAGGGTCATAGAAATAAAAAAAAAAGTGAAAACCGTAAAGTAGACATTAAACTGGACACCTGCCAATTGTAAAGGACGTAGTAGAAGCATCGTTACCTTTAGTTTTGATCAAAAATAACAGGGGATTGGGGGGGTATTTGGTAATGGAGCACCGATTACTGTTGGGGAACAAACAGAACCTAACCCCCTAAACCTTTGAAAAAGGAGATGTTTCTAACACTTTGAAGTCATTTTCCTTCATCATCCTTCTTATATATCTGCTACTATTTGTGATGAATTCATATAAGTCATGTCGTCAAAAGTCTTGGAAACTATCGTCACTGAAATATAGAGACCTAAATATTATTCTTTGATTTTATCCCAAATGTGACTCATGCTGACCAACTAACTTTTATATTACGTTATGTCCAAAATGGTGCCCCCATTGAGAGATTTTTGCAATTTATTAATATTAATGCATACTGCAGAGTACTTGACGAATGTTGTGGTTTCGTTTTTGGAAAATAATATTTCCCTCTGTGATTATAGAGGTCATTCATACGACAAACATATCTGGGAAACATTCAGGATTGCAAGCCCGACTCCTAGAAAAAAATAAATACGCTATATACGTGCCATGTATAGAACATTCTTTTAATTTAATTGGCGTTCAAACAGTAGAAGGCAACTATAATTTTACAATTTACTTTGATTTTGTCTAAAATCTTTATAATTTTTCCGCATCGTCAACCCATTGTTGGAATATACTAACATTAAATTTGAGCTGTGATAGAAATCCAAATGTACCGAAAAGCATTTCAAAAACACGTTGGTCAGCACGTGTAGATGCAATTAAAGCTTTAAGCTCCGGAAAATTCAGAAATTGTCACGAGCCTTGATTGTTCAATTACGATGAATCGTAGGCAGAAGACACTCGACTTTCTGCAGAAACATTAAAAATTAAAATATATGAATTGGAAACAAATTTTTGTAACTATCCTTTGGAGTGACATTTTGACACGTATTGACAAAGTAAATCTATTTCTCCAGAGTAAAAATATGGATTTATCGAAAGGTGTAAAATTACTAAAATTATTAATGATATATATAAAAGCTAAAAGAGACTCTTGACTATTATGAGTCAAAAGTCTCAAGGATGTATCCTTTATAAAGGAATATCAAAGTGTTCACAAACGTGTAAGACATCTGAGAGTATTATGGCAATTTTCCAAGAAGGAAATAGAGACACACTGATGCAACGTTTGAAAACAGCCATAGTCAGAAATTTAAAATCTGACTATGGCTTTTTTTACCAATAATTTGACTCTATTTTGCAATATACAAACACGTAGTAAAAATATGAGAAACTATTTGAAATGTTTGGATTTTTTGAAAATATTTCTAATTTAGATGAAACAGAAATTAAAATAACCTGTGAGAAAATATCAAAATTTTACGATAAAGACATTAATGGAGAGGAACTTAACTTAGAATGTCAGCATTTTAAGTCATATTTGATCATTGATGTCAAAAAAAAAAAGAAAAAGCAAAAAGAAGAATTGGGAAAAAGAAAGATTAATAAAAAATATAATTCTACAAATGCAGATGAAGATCAGTTGTTGGATGAGGGGACTTTAATTAGGAACAACACACTCTATACATACATATATACTGAAAGATTATTCATAGTGTTTCTCAATATTGAAATAATTATGAGAATTTTCTTATCAAGGATGATTACTACCGCAAGTGGTGAGCTTTCGTTTTCAAAACTCAAATGGGTCGAAAATGAATTGAGAAATCGTATAACTCAATTACATTCGAATAATTTAAGATTGATGTGTATAGAATATGAAATACTATTAACAATTGATTTTGAAGACCTAATTAATGATTTCACGAATTTAAAATATAGAAAACGAATTTTCACATAAAACGTCTTTTTACTATGGATTACTTTCTTTGAACAGTACATGTATATACACCACAATAGATGAAAGGATCGCATTGAGGGGGCCTAGTTTTTCATAAGGGCCCAGGCATCAAGAAGTCTTAAGACGTCCCTGCGCAAATGTGTCCTTGAATTAAGACTTTCACAAAAAGCCTTATTATTAATTGCACACCTTTCCTTGGTGTGAATATGTCTCAATATTACCATGTAAAAAAATTTCATAATCATGAGGCTTTTCCTTGGTATGAATGCATAAATGTACATCTAAAACACAATTTTTGGGAGAAAGATTTTTTTATTGGATATTTTACAAAAAGAAGGCTCTTGTCTGATATAAATACACAAAGTTTTCTTAATTCATCAAGTTGACAAAAGTAATGTGGCATATTTAAATGGCAAGTGATGGATTTTTCTTCATTTGTAATATGTAAATATATATTTAAAAAACCAAAATGAGAGAGATGATTTTAAATATTTCACAAACATAAGGCTTTTATTAAGTATGCATACATAAATGTTTATTTAAGGCACTCTTATGAGAGAAAGCATTGTTGCATATTTCACAAACATGAGGTTTTCCTTTGGTATGGATACGGAAATGTGAATTTAAATTGCAATTTTGATTGAAAGTCTTGTTGCATATTTTACAAACATAAGGTTTTTCATTGGTATGAATACGTAAATGTCTTTTTAAATGACTATTATTAGAGAAAGCCTTGTTGCAAATTTCACAAACATGAGGCTTTTCATTGGTATGAATACGTAAATGTCTAATTAATTGACTATTACTAGAGAAAGACTTCTTGCAAATTTCACAAACATAAGGCTTTTCTTTTGTATGAATGCGTATATGTTCTTTTAATAGCGAACTACGAGAGAAAGCTATGTTGCACATTTCACAAACAAAGCGCTTTTCTCTGGTAAGATTATGTAAATGTTCTTTTAAATCACCTTTTCGAGAGAAAGTCTTGTTGCATATTTTACAAACATGAGGCTTTTCACTGATATGAGTACGTACATGTATAATTAAAGTACTTATCCTAGGAAAAACCTTTTTGCATATTTCACAAACAAGAGGTATTTTGTTGTAGGTATCATTCAAAGGTATTTTGTTGTAGGTAGGTTCAAAGGTATCATTTTGAGGGGTAGCCATCTTTCTAACTTATAAAATAGGAAACAGCATTTCAGGTAGGATCAAGCAGTCTTTGCAAAAAAAAAGTTTATCATTATATTGTTTTGCATAAAAAGAAATATTTATTTTGAATACAATACTAAAATCTCAAAATCTGGCTATAATTAAAGTTGTTGCACAAAATGAAATCCAGCTGAATATCACAACTTTAAATGATATAAATAAATACAAAGCTATTAAATATTCTAAAATATATTTAATGAATACTTACGAAATTGTATATACGAGGAAAATTTTAACTAATAGTAGGTTTTTCTTTCGTAATGTAAAAAATCTAAAATGTACGATTTGATAGAAATTTAATGATTTTTTAGAGGATAATTTAAAAGGGACATGAAACAAAACTTATGTTACATAAAACAATAAGCTTGTTTAGATAAATAGCAAGCCATACCCTCAGTTAATTATCCAATGATTGGTTTGATGTATTTACCCTTCAAAATAAAAAACTTTTGGTGATGAACCGCACACTTTGAAACAAAAGTTATTACTATGCAGCAGAAAATTTTTGAAACTTTTCTTTCAAATGGATATCTTAAGAACTTATAAGCCTCTAAAATTTGAAAAATGCTCTTCAAAACTTATTTGATTGAACTACTTTTCCGACTATTCAAATGAAAAAAATACATTCGACAATTTGTAAAATGTCTTCAAAAGATTCTCCTTCAGTAAATTATATATCGCTTTATCTGGGGAAGAAAATAGTACTTTGAGATCCAAAAATTTGAATTTCTAAACACGAGTTTTCAATTTTCGCTTAAAAGCTTTCTTAAAAAACTTCCATGTAAAACATAGAAAACTTTTGTCAACATTCCATAGTTTTGTAATTCATCTTTTTCTCTAAAAGTTTTATAGTTTTCACACAGAGAACTTGGATTTTTTTCTACAATTCTCCTGCTTGTGTTGGTTTGACTCTGGAATCCAATGGATGCATAAATTCTTAGTTCTCTTCTGAAAAGAAAAACAGTCATGAATATCAATATTGAAATTATACTAAAACATAGTACAAATAGAATGTATAACTAAATTAAATAACTACATCTCAGTTTCCCCACTGGTTTCACAGAATATCATGCCACATTTCACAGACTCAAAAAAATTTCGTTCACAGGATTATTTCATTTGCCATGTCCCTTTGCAAAAAGATGCCTAACTCTTTATTTCCTAAACTTTATTCTATTTCACCTTAATTTGGCATCATTGGGTAAAGAAGAAAATGTATGAATCTCCTTGAAATAGAGTTCTACCTTGTTTTGAAATTTAAAATAAAGCAAATGCATAGGAATTAGTAGCATAGCGTCATACATTATAAAAAGTGTAATTTTAAAGGTATATTTCAAGTTAATGACATGTTAAAAGCATTAATTTTTTAATCAATCATCAAAACAACAACATGATGAAATTTAAAATTGGATGGAAACCTGTTCTCAAAGTAACATTTCAAGTGAGCTTTAATTATGCTTTAGTGCCAATTATATGCAATTTGCTTAGGGTCTTTGCTGTTGTTAAAATCTACAATTCCAATAGCTCATGCTATTTTCTATGTTTTCGTTTGACATTCTAAACATGGCTGAAAAAATAATTTCACCAACTATGCTGGATATCTCAGCAATGTGAACAAAATCATTTGGAAAAGGAGTTAGGTGAAATGTATTAAATGGTTATTTTCAACTTGGAGAAGAAAATCCTCAAGAATCTATCAATCAATTTATTGAAAAAGTTTCTCAGCTAATTAGTGTTTCTAATAAAGGAGATTTTTATTTCAAAAAACAAGAGACAGTATATGGAATTTTCTTATGAAAAAAAGGAAATACAGACTCTCCTTCTTGTAAATGAACAATAATAAGAAAATCAAATGACATGAACAATTTTAGACATAAATATGGAAAATTTCATTAATAAATGAGCTAATAAATATTCCATTGTTCTCTAAAAATGACAACTTTTAATGGAATTTTCTGATATAAGGCTCTGATATTAAATATAAGGCTAAATATATCAAATATAGGTATAATAATTATATTAAATAATTTTAAATAAATTATCTTTAATATGGAAGTTAAGCTTATTTTACTGAATGTACCTTGCATTTATTTGTCATGTCAAAAACATAACTGTTCACTTTAAAATGGGCAATTTTTTGTTTCCATTTTATGTGATTTAATTTTTTTTAAATATGCATCCAGGTATTTTTTTTTTTGAGTGATTTTTACAAAAGATAAAATTTAACATAGAGAAATTTTTCAATGAAATCCCAAAGTTTTCTATTATGCTTCATGTAAGGTAGTAAATATATACAATATTTATATGAATTGTAAATATATATAATTATTTATATTATTACAAACTAATTTTAAATAACACTAACAAAAGTGTGGGGAAGATTTTTATAAGAATGATAGAAATTTCTGTTTTATTAATAGGTATAATGGATGAGCCAACAGAATTAAAGATACGTAATTAAAATGAAATAAATAAATTCGTTGTGAAAATTTTTCTTTCTTCGTTAAATATGGTGAACATGAACAACAACTTGACACATAGCTTTTCTATATCAAATTAGCACCCATAAAACTTATCCTAATGGTAAATGACTTAGTTAACAGTAAATACATTTAGAAAATAATCAGTACCTAGGTTAATTTCTGAGACATAATTGTTAATCTGAAATAATTCACGTTATTAAAACAAAGATAAATAATACAAATTATGTTTGAATGTTGGTAAACTCTGGTAGATAAAAAAAAAACCTTTGTTTCAAAAAAGAATTTTTTTAACTAATTTAAACAGTTTGATTTTCTCCCCTAAAACTCTAATATGGTATATTTTATTGATACCATATTTTAAAAGCTTTATATAAAGAATGCATTTTTTAGTGAAATAAAAAAATATGATATAGTAAAATGAATTGTTGCATTGCAAACAGGGAGATATTTACTATAGATTCCAGAAATTATAAAATTTTTACTTAAAACATAAGAGGAAATTATTCAGCATTGCTAAAATTTAAAAATAATTCCACTCATTTTAAATACAAGTTAAACTTATGGATGCGTACATTATATGCCTATAAAATTTTCATACCATTCAAAATAATTGCAAGAAATTAATTGCAAAACTTATTTGAACATTATTCATAAGCATTATAACCAAATAAAATCACCGACTCCATAATATTTTCAGACAGTTTTAACATTGTTCAGTTCAACATATAATTTATGTCTGCACTCTCTTTTAAGTGTAATAATTTAGTCACACCCCACCAAAGTCACTATTTTTAGTGATTTCATAGAATCTAAATATTTTCTGAATGTTAATTTAATTTGAATAATGAGAGTTTTTTGTATTTTTTCTCCTACCAATGGATGAAGAGCATTGAATTCATTCAGAGTAAAAATGTGCTTATCCAGGTGTTTTTTTTTTTGTTTTTTTTTGAGAATATTACATTTTTTTTTCAAAAATCTAACAGTGTTAGAAAACAGAATTTATAAAACTTTGAAGAAACATGAAATGATGCTTCAAAGGAATCCAATAAAACTGAAGTCAACTGAGGAAAAATGTCATAAATTCCACTTTAAACACATTAAAATTCAGCTAATTAACTTTTTCTTGACTTTTAATACACAATTTATACATACCAATAAACTAAAAATGGAAATAAATTAAAAGAGTCATGATGTATCATTGCTTACATCTGCTTTCAGCACTAGTGAACTTATTTCTCAAAAATATTGAGTACTTACATACTATTACAACAATGCCAAAAAGTTCAAGAAATCTTGACAAGTAGGCAACCTTAATTTTGCATGTGTTGTACATGCTCAGGGTTTGCCTCAGAAAGCAGTACTGAGCCCAATTCTTTTTAATCAAATGATTAATGATTTGATAGATTTTATTCCCAAATCTGTTCCAGGTATAAGTATTTTATTGTTTGCTGATGTCATGGTGACGAGTGCTACAGGATCTGATACTTCTGGCTTGGAGAGTGTGCTTCAGAGGGGTTTACACATTCTTTACATTTGATCTTATGAGAAAAATATGTGCGTTAATACTGATAAAACCACCTTTCAATAGTTTTCTCTCAGTGCTAAACACCATGACACCCAACTTCAGTACAATAAAAAAATTCTATCTCCGACATTTGACATGGTTTATTTGGGCATTCATCTAAAACCTGAA
>BMAO01002798.1:0-29023 GCA_019973975.1 Trichonephila clavata | reverse complement strand
TGTGCAATCGGATAGCTTGAGTTAACGCCCCAGACAAAATTTCTCTCACCATATTTGTCGGATATCTTGTTGAAATAGTTATGATCGTATATTAGCACTTTTCTGAACTTTTAACAAGAAGTAGCAAACATTTCCTGGTTCGCAAGGATGTTCAATGCTTCTAAGAAAGTTGTATGTTTTCGACATTTTACTACTAAAGCTTCTACATTTTTGTTAAAATTAACTTAAAACAATTCTGATGTTATTAAAACTCTAAATGTTTGATTTATCCTTCCATACTAAAACGGAAAAAGTGTAGAGTCTTTAAAAGAAATGTAATTAATTGAAAAAAATGTTGTTTGCAAAATGTGAATTTGTAAGTACCTCACGTAGTTTGATTTTAGATAAGTTGAAACTTATGTAACTCAAACTTCTTAAAAGCTAAATAGTTGACAGAAGTTTCAATTCACAGTTAGTGGAAAATAAGAAAATTTAGTGTTAAATTAAAAAAAGAAAAGCTTTCAATTTTTGAAAAAGAGGTGACATTCTTAAAGAAGAATCTATTTATGAAATGATTGCATTGTCTTCTTGTCAATTAAGGCCAAGTAAAAAATAAACCATTTTCTGTCCTTGTTATTTGGTCTTTGGTTTTGCTTTGGACTGTATTTAAAAAATATTGTTCACCGCAAAAGCTGAAAGCAGTTCATAATGAGTTAGTTTGCTTAGATTCTTCCCATGCTTGCTAACAAGCTGTCATGGTATTGTCACTGTTATAAAAGAATAATAAAAAAAAGGTAAAGTTGTCTCAAATAAAACAATCATATTCTGTATCCTCATTTCGGCGTATTGAAGGTAAAAAAAAAAATGGAAAATATTCAATGTGGAATGCTATATTTTTAAACTTTAATCTGTCAAGTGCAATAGAATAGCAAATATTGTAGAAATTTTTGCAGTAAGATTATATTTATATAGTAGAGTTTGTTAAAAGTATATTTATATATAATTTGAACTTATGATAAACCATAGGCAGGAATATAGCAAGTAATGGATAAATAAACAAAACAGACAGGTAAAATAACACAATAGCAAAATCTGACTATATAAAAGCTACTATAACATTAATTTCTTAAATTAAGGTTTACTTTTTTGTTACGTCTCAAGATCTTGAATGGACTTTGTAAAGTACAGTAACTATTTTTTTCACAAAACATTTCGTATAGTAGCACAAATTAAAGAACTCTGGTAAATCATACATCATCATAATACATACGTATGTATATATATATATATATATATACGCTTTCCAGACTATATTAATTTTTGAAATTACAAAAATAAATAGATAAATAAGAAAAATGTGACTATAATATTAAGTTTTAAAATATTTAATCTATTAAAAATATTTTCCGCAGTTTCTTTCCTGAATTACCTGGAAACTCGCCAGCATCCTGTTGTAGATGGATGCGTAGTGAAGTTAATTTAAAATAACCTAATCTTGCCACACACACAAAAAGTATTTTGTGTAACATGAGTTAATGTTAAACTCTGTAAGAAGTTTCATACAAGAAGTTATTGGTAATTAAATTAGCAGCACTAATGGCTATATAACGAGCTTGTGTGATTCAACATCATTAAATGTTTTACCAATCGATAGAGTTAGTATTCCTAATGTAACTCTAATGGAGACTTATTTTTCAGCTCCAACATTTAAATAACTTTCCTAAAAAAAACTGGTACTAATTTTGCATATTCTTATGTAAATTGATTGTATGAATCCTAATATATGCTTCATCACCCATCGTTTTCATGAGACACTTCCCCCTTGAATGTTCATCATTTCAATTTGTTAGAAAAAAAACAGCAGTTTTTTGTTAAAAAAAATTCTAGAAACTTTGTGAGTGAATATGCGAGTGAAGCAAAATGAGGGCTCTTTGTGACGGACTTCAAAATTTTGAGCATTGTTTATGTGACAAGGACAACACCAGAGAACTGGTACTCTCTCTCCAAACTATCATGACAATAGGATGACATTCAGCTCAACAAATTTAGAGAGCATGAGCAACCTCTACACGACGGGTCTTCATTGAAACCGCTGGCCACAAGTTTGTGACCCTGGACATTTTGTACAAAGATTACTAGATAACAAAATAGTATTTTTAAATATAATTTTAATCAACATTATGAAGTGTTCCAGAAAATAGTAAAATTATATACATGATGCCATTCAAATAGCATCATTTGTAAGCAATATTAGAGATAGTAAAATCGAAAATAAGCATCATAGACAATTCTAAATTTGCACTAAATGACTGTCACGCTGTATCAAAAATATGAAGCAATATCTATTACGATTGAAAATCACAAAAAAACTCATTTCAAAATGATTGTCATAAATTTTATAATTTATTTATGTTCAATATTTGATTAAAGTTAAATATGTATTTTTTATAAAGACAACAATTTCTTTGAGAAACTTAAATACAATTAGTGATGAATTTAAACAGGCTTTTCAGAATTGTACAATACACAATTTAGGGTATATCAAACCACTAAATTTAATTATGAGCTTTTTAAATTTCGAGTTAAGCAATGATGTGACGCTTAATGATCGAATAACACCACAAGAAAGTGGTGAAAAATGAAAAATCAAAAACATGTTCTATGATAAATTATTTACAAGGGGAGTCACCTACGTTGAGAATAGAATAACTATAATGAAACACGTTGCTGGAGTTCTGCGTAATATCATTATATTCAAAAGAACTCTAATATAGAAGTAGTTTGTAAAAAAAATGTTATTACAATTTTTAAGATAATATTTAAAACCAAGAATTTAAAAAGTTTCGACTTCATACTGTTCAAAGGTATATCCCCTCCCCCTCCGAAAAAATTTGCATTTGTTGCGAAAAGTACTTTAAATGACCATGTGCCTTTCTTATTCGTTGAAGGTCTTGCATGTTTCAATAATCAGCACATTAAACTTTATATGAAATACTAGATGGTACATATTCATTGCATAGGTTAATATTACACCCTCATAAACGTTCTTGGTAAAATATTTCAACTTTTGCATTGCATTATTTATAAAAATAGAGGAATTGATATAATACAAATAGTGAAACGAATTTTATTTAACCAAAACATGTTTACTTTTTTCTAAGAGACATATAGTCTGTGTGGCAACGGAATGAACAATTTTGTTTTGAAATTCAACTTTATTAAAAGTATAATAGATCCTGAACAAAGGAAAAAAACTATTGCAATATTTTGTTGTCAATCTAATTTAGATATTAAGTCAACTTTTTCTTTAAAAACTAGTTTATCCATCCAGCACAATTTCTCATCGGAAAATTTAATTTAAGAAATCCAATTAAACAGCTGTGAAGCCGTTTCATAAAGTTGAATTTTTAATTTCTTATATGGATATGCAAACTATAATGTCTTGAAGAACTTTAATGCATCATGCGGAGGAGAGAAGAGGGGAGGCATTTGAATGATTTTACTTTTAGAATTACAATGCTTGTCGGTTTTCTGTCAAACTAACATCTTTTACCTTTATTTTAAACTTGTTCAGAACATTTTTATCCACTTATTATTAAATATAAAAATAACTTCAGTTGGAAAAAAATGGACAAATAGACATTAACTTTTTCAGTGTAAAGAATTTAAATTGTAACAGGGCACAAGAAAACTACGATTGCTTTAATAACAAATAAAAAAAGTAAACAAATAAGCAAATAAAAAAGTAATATGTGTGTATGTGCCTATTGTAAATAATATATATTTATATTAATTCTTAAAGCACTCAGGAAAGGAGCGTAAACTATTTTCTCAGTAATTTGCCTCTTTGTAAGAGATACATAATTTATTATTATTTTTTGTGCATGGAATTTTTTTTTCTTCAGTTATTAATTCCATGCTGCCTTTTTCTTTTGTTTTGGATTTTTTTCGAAGAAAAACACTTATGAGAAAAATAGACGGAGTTATTAAAGAAGCGTTGTTATGTTTCATGAAGATTTCAGAAAATTGTTTTTGAGCACTCACTTCATTACAGGTGTAATTATTTTATTAAAAAAAGTAAAGTCTATGTATAACATGTCTAAAATCCTAATTATATTAACAACCGTAAGTTTACAATGCAATAATACAGATTTTTTAAAGTATTTTTTTGGAACCTTTTCTGGGAGTGCGTGTATAACTTTTTAACCAGGCAGCATCGTTGAAAGTATTGGGCACATTTTTAAGACATATTTTTTGGAGTCCTCATAATCTAAGTAAACTGCAAATATATTTTTAATGTATGATATACTTAAATATGAAAATTGTTTTTCTTTAATTGATTTCTATCAAAAATTTGGCATTAGCAACAATCAAGCATTTGTGTTTACAAATACGTTGTCAACATTGTTTCTGCAGAAAAGTAATTTTGATTAAGTGCCACTAAAATACCACCATGTAGAAGAACTGATGCAAGGGGAATCTGGGATACTCAAATTCTTCTCATTGACGTGATAGGGAAGTTTAGAGAGTATGGTGCCTGTGAAAATTGTAATGTCAATCCTTATGTTATGAAGTGTGCTCCCCAGGGGAAGCTTCAGTTGCGTCGCACACATAAGCAGGAAATTTCTTGTGCAATCACTAATTCTTGCACTTTTGCTGATACCTCCATTACATATGCTGTTTTGTGTTTAGTCGTTTGTGTGAGTATTTTAACATGGTTTGTTTGTAGTAGAAATAATTTTAAGTAAAGATGATTCCGCATTATTGAAATTGCACGGCTACAATTTATTGCAGCTGATTTGTTGCACAAGTTCTCAATGACATTCGGCACTGCAATTCACTCTTCTTTTATTCTGTGGGCCGTTGATATTTCTTTGAAAAATACTGAAGGTCCTCATGGCCTGCTTCTCACCTTCATCCTGGACTACAGATGTGGATGCGTCGGGGCTTCCACGGACGCGGCAGTATGATCGCCTTGTGCATAAGCTATATCCATAAAATGTTGGTTGCCAAAGACGCAAAAGATTGGACTTCTTTGAGGTTCTCTTAGTCTGGTGTCTTCCCTTCGACCAATACAGCTTGGAGGAACGTGTCATTAGCTATGATAACACCGGAATAGCTCTCAAGTTCATAGAACTAGCCCCTGACCACCTGTTATCCTGCCATTCCAGCGATCTTGCAGTGAATTAGTGACTGTCCAGAGGACAATCTGTATTAGGACAACTGTCTGGATAATTCTAACGTCGTATTTATGACTCTCTTTCGGTCCTATATAAAAACAACTTTCCATTTCCATAAATAGGAATATCAGCCAACCAACTCTCTCTGGGACGACAGAAAAAGCAGGGCCTTTTTTTATAAGATTGTAATTAGTAACTTATGTTTACTTAAAAATAAGAAAAGTTAAGATAAATTTTCAAAAGCGTTGCTTCGTGTGTCATCCTCGTCTGTAACGGAAATTCAAATTTATGAGGTATCTCCAATCCACTTTGAGATGTGCTGAAATGCAACGTTATTAAACTAGCATTAAATCAAACAAAATATCTGGTTGTATGCAGATGACTGGATAAAAATTACTCATCTCAAACTTACAAATATAATGTTTAACAATAAAAATTACTCTTTATATATTGAAAAGCTTGTATGTTTTTGTATTCAATGGCTTTCGAGACTTAATAGTTCACTATGATTTAAATGAGTAAATCCATTAAATAAATATGCGGCATCTAGTTATACGAGCATTAACATAGTCTACACTTTTTGAAATGAAAGGTGTATCTCTCCGTGCTACCTTTTATTAAAGAATTTCTCTAAACATTTATTTTCCGTGGTAGCACAGTATTTGTCTCTTAGACATGGATGGCATGGCTTGAATATGTGGCTTGAATAACACAACACTTTTCTATGAAGCGAAAGATGTTTTTTTAAGTAATATCATTAGAAGACTCTATTAATTTCTTTATTTAAGCTTCACGTTTACAGTATTAAGCGTACTTTTTAATTTGTGTTTTCGAGAGATGTTTAGTTATTGCGAAACAAAAAAAAATAGACTTTTCGGTCAGAAATTTATTCTTTAACGTGAACAAAAAACTAAAACTTAAATACTTTTCATGGAAGGAAGTTAAAAGTTTTCCTTGCCAGAAAAGCTATTATCTATTTAAATTTGAAATAATTTTTGACTTGAAAATTTTTTATTGTAAATTTTATTCTAATAATATTTAAAATGAAAACTGTATTAAAACATAATCTACTTGCATTATAAAATACTTATTTTTCCTTATAATGATTACTAAAATTTAAAAAGAAATAACTTCTGATGAAAATGCGGAGTTTCGCTGTACAATTTATATTTAATAAAACTCTTATCATGAAAGTAAAGGAAGTTAAATGAGGAGTCTAAGTTTATGAAAAAAATTGATTCGAATAACAACGAGTAATATTTTAAGATACGTTACATTATATTTTTAAAGTAAAAAAAAATATTGTAGGGTTGATATTACGATGATATTTTCTTTCAAAAATTGTACCGCAGAATTAATATTATTATATTTTTCTTTCTGAAGAAAATACACAAATTCGAATTCTCTCCTTGAATCTTTGCAAATGCATCCTAAGGTATCTCAAATATTACTCATGCAATTACTGAATAAAATATTACATTGTTCATAGTTCTATGACTCTCTAGCAAAAGGAAATACAATTTGTATCTATGTTTATACTATTTCTTAATTTATTTAATATAATAAGTTAAGACATATAATAAGTTAAGAATATTATATATGCTTCAAACTGTATCGATTACTTTTTATATGGAAAGCTTCGATAGAAACTGAAATAAAACAACTCATATTTGATTTGTAAAAGTATTGCAAAAATGGATGCTAAGATTATGAACAATGTTTCACTAATTAATGCAACCCCAACAGTAAGGATACTATACAGGAAAATACCTCAAGTAAAAAATGAATAAAACTATACTATAAATTAGAAAAGACAACGAGAGTATCAGTCAATATAAGTTACACATATAAAATGATTTCTAAACAATCTATTTTATTCGAATTGAAATTCTATTAAATAAATTATTAAGTAAATTTTATAGCTATACATAAATGTATATACAAGACAATTTCTGAAATATATCTCCGAATAGAAGCTGTGAGAGTGCATTTTTACTTCAAAAGATAGTTAAGTTAAAAAATCATAAGTTAACTAATTGAAAAAAAATCATGCAATTTCTAAATATGTAATCCAGTGGGAAAAAATGGGTAAGATATTTTTGGATGAAATGACTGTAAAGTAAGACGCCAATGACAATAGATTTACTTCGGATAATGTGTTTTGAAGCTAATACATTTTTCTTTTCTATCCGTTTGTGTTATCTTGTACATTTTGCCATATTCTTACTTTCACGTTCTTTTTTTTTTGTCGTTGTTCGGAAAATGAGCGGAATGAGAAATTCGAGTACTGAAGTGATCGTCGGCCTATTTTTTGCGTTTTGGAAGAGAAATATCCGCATAATGAATAAATGCATTCATATATCCCAATGAGTTAATGTATAAATTTTATGAATTATTAAGATTTATGTAATTTATTAATTTTTTTTTCGTTTTAGAATGAAAATTCTGTTCATAGTACCGCAAAAATTGAAATTGAATTGGCAAAACTATATTAAGATGTTTATATTTTTTAAAATAAAAATAAAATGGTTTTCTAAATTATGGTTCTTTGTTTTTTAAGATTAGTTAATACGTACAAAAGTCTATCTCTTTACTTTAACTTTAAAAACAAGTTGCAAAACTTATCGGTTTATATGCATGGAAATACAAATTATAGAAATCAACATACTACAAATTTAATAACTGCGTATAAATTAACATACACTAAAGTAAAATAAATTATGAGAACCGAAATTTCTATTTGCGTTGTTTTCTTTGAATTTAATTATTTTTAGTTTTAAAATCCAATTTTTCTAAAGAAAAAATATATTGATTAAGTAATTTGATTAGATTAACCTAGATTACTCCCTCGCATCAGAGCTGTCGTGCGATAAGATATATTACACTTAACAGTAATTATCGTAATTTAGTCCAACAGTTGATCTTCAATTTTTCTTTTCTTCTAAAAAAAGCCTTTTTTATTTAGTTATAAGAGGTTCCTGATCCTCATTGAAATTTTACAATGAATACTTTAAATCACTTGAACCTATGGATAAATTTATGTTTATTAATTATAACTCTCAGAGTCATTTTACCGAAATTTACATTGAAATAATGATGGAAGTTTTAAATTTATTTAGATTGTTTGGACATTTAAGAATTACTGCTGTTTTCTATTTTCTAAAACTGCTCCGTCTTCCGAAAAGTGTTAAAAAAGTTTTGTAGGAGAATAATAATAGATGTTCTTATTATTAAAGCTATTAAGATTAAGATGCAAAGAAATATTTGAAAGTTATATGTATGTTACTGTAATTAAAAATAATTAAAGAAAATAATTGTCTTAATGCACAACGAGTGCGTGAGCGCGCAAACGATGGGATCACAATAAAAGCGTATATTTAAATACATTAATGTTTTTATTCAGAAATAAGTATATTTAAACAAGACATTTTATTAAAAAGTTTTTAAATTATCAGTAAATATGAAAAATTCACTGCGTCATTAATAACATTGCCCGCAAATATTGGTACTTGAATATTGCACTTCAATTGCAGATGATAACCTGACTTATTTTATTTCATTGTGCTCATATAAATAGAATTTTTCTTAAATAAATTCTCTTATTACCTAAGGTTTAATTTTTGTTTTTAATTATAGTAGAGAGAGAGAGAGAGACGTGACGTTAGATGTCGATATTTTTGGGTATTACCTTTAAAGCTTTTGTACAAAATTTTTTGAATATGTAAACTATATTTCATTAACAATTCAATACAGTAATAATTTTTAAAAAAAATCTTAGTTTAAATTAAAAATTGAATTTAAGGCTTACAACTTAATATTTCATTTTACATTAATTAAATTTGCTAATTTGTTTTCTGCTACATAAAAAATCAATTGTATGTATTTAGATAAGAATGATTATAACATAACTGCAAAACTAACACAGTTTCTGTATGTATTATGTATGTACACTGTATGTTTCTTATTTGCGATCGCACTTCAACGTTTATGCAAAGTGAAGATTCTTGTCTTATTTAACTATTCATGAAAATGAGTTTATATAGGTTGCAAGAAAAAGAGTAAAACGTAAATTATCATTAGATGAAAAAAAAAGGTTCCTATTTTCTTAGCAACAGTCATATAACTTAATAGAACTTTTTCACACCTTACAAAGTTTAGGAATACCAAAAAGGGGCATTGTTTTGCTGTTTCGGAATATTTAGAATTTTTATTTTGAACATCTTTTACAAATCTTCGTATAATGGTATCACATTTTAACCGTGCAACTCAGAAAGGCTTCTCATTATGGACATCGTTTGCAAACAGCTGACACACAACTAAACTCTACCGACTACAATGTCTTAACTGCTACCATGCACCATTACTTTCTCATTTGTTACAATCCTCCAGGCCATAACGTAGTGGAATATATTTTCTTAACTAATTCTACTTTGTAAAGTTCTTTTTATAGGCATTTTTTATTTCATAGATACAGTACTTATCCTTTCTTCGGCAGAATTTAAATTTGGTGATTTAATATTAATAAAAACGACTTTTGGAAAACATTTATCCTCCGAAGAAAGAAGTTCCAAAAATATTTCCAGTGGGTCTAAAAATTCAAATTTTTTCAAGAATAATCTTAGTTGTTTTGAAGTACCTTTTTTAAATACTAAAATGAGTAAATATACACTACACATTTAACCATGGATAACTTTGTTGCAACCTTATTTTTTATTTGAAAAAAAGTATATTTCAGAGTTATAGAGAAGTATATTCAGTTTCTAAAGTAAACGTATTTGTTTGAATGGGCTTTACTAACCTATTTTTTCAATCATTTTATTTTGTATCTATGATTCAATGAATTTGATACTTACATTTTTATTCTCTCTGTTCTTACTTTTATGTTGTTCTCTGATTCAATAACACATTTTTACATTTCACGTGTATTATTACATCTTGTAAATATATAAGCATATATTCATCATTCTTTCTTTAGACATACCAATGTAATTTTATATGTAGACCATTTTAGAAGGAAGATCCAATTCTTTTTCAATGTTGTTATTATTTCAGTTGGGAACCATCTCTTATTTAAGGTGTACCAGTATCCTAAAAATAATGAAAATATCGAATTTTTTTTTTTGCATTTCCCTCTATGACCTCTCTCTCTCTCTATATATATAGTATATAAGGAACGAATGCCCCCAACTTTCAGATCTAAAAGCGAATTAGTTTTTCAGATATTTAAAGTTTTTTTTATTCTAGCTTTTAGTTTTGGTTTCTTTTTAAAGTCTTTTTTTACTTTCTAGATTAAATTAATCAATATATTTTTTAAACATAATCCCTTTTTCAATGTGAAATGGCTATTAATTTCAATTTTCATTACTAAATTCATTTCTGTTTGCTTATGTTTTGAAATTTTTGAGTTATCTCTTTGTTACTGAATTAAGATTGATTTCAAGAACCAGTTTTATATTTACACATAATTCATGTAACTTAGAAGCCTTTTACTTTGTTATCATTAATTTTTTGCTGTTGATAAAATGCCACGGACAAGTTGTACTCAGGTTTCTATGAAAAATATTATTTGGAATAGATGGAATGCGATTGAAAATGATAAATCTAAAATCCAGCCTTCATCTGGAATTTAGATTCACTACAATGGGACCAGAATACAAATGTTCTCAGTGCAAACACTGTAGAAAGAGCTGAATGTTTCCATGTGTGTCAAACCTCATTATACTAAATATATTGCAGTACTTCATTACAGTATTTTTAAGTCATGCTAAAAAAAAAACTTATTGTTGAACGGCTCGTTTTAAATTTGAGAGAATGATAGATATTATTGACAAACTGGGTGACTTCTATCTTAATTTTGTACCATCATTTTTGTGTGCAAAAATGTGTTTTGTGTTTAAAACTTCTATGAAAACATTAAGTTAAGATAAAGCTGAATAATCTGTCGTTGTACATATGCTGTCAATATCATGCAAAATCGTATTTTTAATTAAAAATATGTTTTCAATCATACTTAACTAAATCAGAGTTTTGATGTATAACATAAGTTGGAAAGTAACACATTAATAAATTATACTCTTACAGGTATTATTTGTTTTTGTTTTGCGCCTTTACAATTTTTAAATGTGTTTTTCTCAGACTTTTTATTTTGAAGATACAGATGTTTTCTAAACCCAAAGGCTTTTTCTCTGTTCACGATAGAGGCTTGAAATTTTTTTAAGATGAGTTCTATAAAAGCTAGTATGGATTTAGGTCAAAGAGCTCTCTAGTTATTATTTTTTTTAAAAATCTAATATTTAAAAAAACCGTGTTTAATCCAGGTTTACCTGTAAAATTAACTATTAAAATTTGACAAGGAAATACATTTTCAATTCCATACTAAATTTGCTGTTCTAGCGATTTAGGGATTATAGATCACTGAAAATTATTTAAAAAATTTAAAATTTTAGAATTTTTTTAAAATTTAAAATTTTTTTAAAAATGTTCAGTTTTTTTACAAAATTACGAAATAATGGCTTGCTTAACTAACTTTTTATTTTCAGAATCAATTTTATAATGTAATCTGAATATAAAGCATAAGTTATTTTTACTGTCACTCTTTTTAAAATAATTTTTTTAAAAAAAGGGTACTGTGTAGTTTTAAAGAGTATTAAAATTTATCTATTTTGATACTTTTGTCGAGTTGTAGGTTCCAATTCTTCGGTGCTACTAAACATCTGTACAGTAGAGCAGATGATTCACGTCAAAATCTGTCCTAGCCCAGTCTTCATTTTGGACTAGCTGAGGTCCGCTTCACCAGTCCTTAGTTCAAAACTATGAGGTTCTTCTCTCGCTGATAGACCTCGTGTAATTTTTATATACTCCTTAAATAGTCTTTCAGTATCACTCAGACTTCAAATTTTGTTTGCAAGAATGAAACTAGAGAATATAATGCAGTTCTCATATATGTTGAACTTAAGTTTTTATTTAGCTATGACATTTTTATATATAAATAAAATGCATTTTAACGAGGGCTTAACTTTTCTTAACAAATGTCTTATCTTTCTTGGTACTCTAAACAAGTGATACATGCTGTAATTAGTACAAAAAAAAGAATTATTTTCAGTCTACCAATATTTACTCATGTACAAGAGCGAGAGATGGGTATTCAAGTATCTTGTTAATAAAAAGTAAAAGAATCGAATCAAGCTACCTCATTATAAGCTGAGTTTTTTTTCTTTTTCTGTTTTACTCTAGTTTCAAGCCTAATATATTCCAAGACCCTATTTTTTTACGAATATAAACCATTTGTTACTTTCTCAAACTGGCGGATAAAAATTCAAGCTTTCATTTCAATACACAATCATGATGTAGCTTTAAAAGTAAAGTATATTGCATTAGTAAAACAAATTTTCTCCATATTTAAAAGCAAATTTTTTCAGAAATTAAAAAATAATTCCTGTTAAAATACAGTTTTTTAATTTCTGATGCTAAGATTACATGTACGTATAGGTTTTCATACAAACTTATGTAAACAAAGTACTCATAATAAGAGCAACGGAGAGCTTATTAGTATAGAATAAGAAGGTGTAATATGAAAGAGAGAATGCCTTAAAATTTAAAGGTTTCTATAAGAGAAAATGGAAACACAAATAATGACATATATTAAAAAATTTTTTATGATATAACTATTAAAAGATCTGCGATGTAATGTTTGCAAAAAAATGTGCTTTAGAAGTAAGGAAAGATTTAAGTGAATTTTCTCGAAAAATATAGTCACTAGATTCTAGAATAATTTATCTTTTGAAGTAATATATATTACTTTTTTAATCTTTTAAAACTAACTAAATCTAAAACCTTATGAATGAATATAAATTTTCATTCTTATTATAATAACACTTAAATTTTAATCTATATTGCACTAGAGCAAAATAAATTTATCTTAAGTTATATATATCCAGAAATAACATCTGAAGCATATTACATGCGTATTAATTTTAAATCTGTCAAAATGAAAAAAATGAAAGCAAAAAGAGTAAAAAACTGCAACCATTTACCAAAAAAAAAAATATATAATTTTGTGAAGTAGAGAGAACAAAAATATTAAAATCTCCTTAATCTCTCAGCAAGAAGTTGCAGAGCACACAAAACTATTCTCTATTCTTCCTTTTAAAATATCGCAACAAATATTTTTCAATTTCAGCTGGAAAGTTCTAAATCTCTTCCAAAAACTTCAACACAAGTTCAACAAGTTTGAAGTAAATGTTGTACTCCATTTTCCTTGAAAATATTGAAAATTAAATTCCTTTAGAAACTTTCCTACACATATGTTCAAATCATTTTCTAAAACGAAGGCACTTTTCCGGAAGACAGTAAAAGTCCGTAACTTTTCTTTGCAACAAAATCTCTTCGTTTTCTTTAGAAAATAAAACAAAATATTTTTAAAAAAAAGAGAGTTAAAATATTTTTTAAAGAATATGTATTTTATGCGTACTGCCCCGATTACTAACTTAATTTTTTTTAGGAGGAAGATTCTGTCAAAAATGCAGGCGAATTGCAAAAGGTTTTATTGAGTAATTCGTCAAATTTATGTTGGTCATTACAATAACACTTCAAGAATTAGATTTTTATAAAATAAAAATGTTAATATTGGTAAAAAAATATTATAATAACGAAAATAAAAGTTCTTAAAAGCATTGTTTTTTATTGTTCAGTTAAAAATATTTGAACATTTTGGTCAGCAATATGTACCTTAAACAAAATGTTTCAAACTATTTTCTATCGAAGACATACTAAAAATCACAATATACGTGAATAAAAATAAAAAATACATCCAAAATCATGAACAATACAAAAAATACTAAACGCATTAACAGTAATTAATATAGTAAAAATGCGAAAGGATGAAATGAAATACGATTCAACAAATGAGATTAAAAATGGAGCCAAGAGAGTCAAAAAGCAATTTCAGGCATAGGACCGAAGTGGGGTTAAATAGTATTATGGCGCCAATATTCCTCCTCTGCAACTCAGTACAAAAAGCCAAATAAAGTATGTATCAGAAATCCAAGTTGTAAAAAGAGTGTATTAAATTAAAACTCACAAAAACGTCTGTGAAATCAACTACACCTCTGCAACCCATCATAAAATTCAGAAGAAGAATAAAAAAAAGGACTAAATAAAAATTAATTCCCTAAAATATAATTTCTGGAAAATTCTAATCACTGCCTTTTCCAAGTAGGTCCTTCCAATATTCATTCAATATCATAACTACCTTCATAAACTTCTGAAGAGCATCTATGCATCATAAATACATTCATCATCTTGTAACTTCGGATTCCAAAACCACTTTGGCTAAATGGTATGGGTTGGTGAAAGATATTAGATATCAACGATGCGTGTTCAAAATATTGTTGCTATTGGTTAAAACGATGTTTCTTAAACATAAAAGAGTAAATAACTTTTAATGTTGCTTGTTACTTGCTAAAACATATGAGATACATAGTAATATATACGATGTTCTACAGAAAAGTAAGCAATATTGAAATATATCAAGTGTTGCGAAACGACAACAAAGAAATCAAGAGTTAAATTAGTTCTCTTCAGTTCATGCAGCCACACCACCATACAACATTAGGATCTCTAAGTCAACATTTTAGTGGTCTTTCTGTGAATATTATATTATAACTCTTTTCTCTCACAGCTCACATTTTTTCACACATTCATAAACATCTCATACATTTTAAAATTTCTACATTCTTGACAACCAACCAAATTTGATTGACACCGCTTTTTCCATCTCTCTTTCATGCTGGCTTAGGGGATGCGTTTATGTACAATTATTTGGATGCTTACATCAATGAATAGTGGTTTTCCATTCATTTCAAGACTCCGTACTTATTTGGAAAAAGCTGTTAAGTCTAACTTTTGGAAAATTATTCTTTAGAAAATCCTTTTTTATAATTCTTCTTCGTGATCTTTGATGCAATACATATATATATATATATATATATATATATATATATATAGTAAGAATAAAATATATGGCAAAAAAGAAAACAATATTTACATTTTATAAAAAACCAAAACAAGAAAAATGAAATATGTGAAAATATAACTATCTAACAGCATATTAAGACGCAGGATGGAAAAGTGGGCGAAAAGAAATTTTATTGGATACCAATATGTTCAGTATAACAGTTTTTATGTTTGTAATAATTCACGTCAATTTCATCCTTAAAGATTTTTAATTTGTAATGGTACACGATCCGTAAGACTCTCGTGTAAATAATTAATTATTAACTTACATGCCTAACGAGATGTAATAGTAATTTAATATTCTAGAAATTACAACCTCATTGTATTTTAATTATACTTTACGTAAAAACATCATACGATCTTTCTACCTATCACATGATCTGCTTACGGAAGTCATGTGAATTTTGGAACTTCCGTTCTCTGTCTCATATAAAAAAAACCAAGATCAGATGGATGATTCACGCTGGGCTTTCTATTTGTCATAATGTTTCGCTAAGGTCTGTTGCTGCTTATAGTATGTACTTATGTGTTCTCTGCTGCGCCATCTCCTAAGAGAAATAAACATGGATTATTATATACACAAGAACAAGCCTTATCATTATACACCTAGGACAACCATCACCAAATAATGAATCTGAAATGTAAATAAAACCCTACCATCTCCGCCAACTACTTCATTATATACACTGGTGTCCAAAAGTTAAGCATAAATCTTAAAATGCGAAAAACATAGAGTAAATATTCGTAAAATTATTCCAAATTTCTTGCGGATATTAAATGGGTGAAGAAGAAACATTGGGTATATGCAAAACTTTTCAGCCGACTACATCATGCGCGATGTAGCCGCGAACACCGGCGTATGTCGGAACGCGGAGAAAACGATTCCCGCAGCATAGGCAGTTAAGACATGTTTCGTGCAACCGCTATGCGAAGGAACGTTGTTAACCATCAAACAAGGTGAATGATGGCACAAAGACGCCAATTGGACATGTTTACGAAAGGAAGAATCGTTGTAATGCTGGAATCCTCACGATCACAAAACGAAGTGTCTCGTGGACAAGACTGTGATCTCAAGACTGTGGCAGAGGTTTCAAAGAACGGGAGATGTTATCCGACAACCAGTATCAGGTGGACCAAGAGTCACAATCCCTCGCCAAGACCGATGTCTGGTAATAAGTGCGTGACGTCAGAGGGGCAATACTGCCAGAGCACTGGGTTCGGCGCTCACAGTCGGCACAGGAATACGAATTTCGAGACAAACTATTTACAGGAGACTCAATCATGCTGGCCTGCATGCCAGAAGACCAGCAGTTTGCATTCCCCTCACGTCTGCGCATAAATGCGCTTGTTTGAACTGAAGTTTCAAATATCAACATTGAAGTGTGAGAGAGTGAGCCAATGTGATGTTCAGTGACAAGTTCGGGTTTAGTCTAAGTAGTGATTCTCAGTGGGTAACGATATGGAGAAAACATGAAACATGTTTTGAACCAAGAAACCTAACGGAAATATATCATTTTCCATCAAGGGAAGTAATGGTATGGGCAGGCATCATGATGGACGGCCTCACAGACCTCTATTTGTTTGACACGGGGTCTGTGACTGTTCAAAGATACAGAGATGAAGTTCTTGAGCCTTATGTTCGCTTGTTTCAAGGTGCTGTCGGCCCTGACTTCATATTCATGGATGATAATGCGCCATGTCACCGAGCGGTGCTGATTGATGACTTCTTTGAAACGGAAAACATCCAGCGCATGTTGTGGCCTGCGAACTCCCCTGATTTAAAACCTATCGAGCTTGTATAGTATATGCTCGGGAGACAAATTGCAGCCCTTTAGCACCCACCAAGCTCCGTTATAGAACTGAAACTTTATTTATTCTTTAAAATGTGAGTCCTTGCTATGCTCAGTTTTCTTTCAAACTGCTACTTTGGATAATAAAATTAATTATTATCATTCTTTTGATATGCTTCCTTATTTTATAACCATTTTACATTTCGCATATCACGTTTCCCGCTATTCTGATTTACAGTTCCTTCTTTATTCAAATAATTATCAATTATGCTTAACTTTTGGACACCAGTGTATATATAAAATGGTTGAAACACTATTTAGTTAAGTCGCTAATTTCTGAAAAAATGTTCCTTATAAGGAACATTTATTTCAGAAACCTCTTTCGGTATATTTAATATTTTTCATGTAAAAAATAATTGAAATGTAGAAGTTCATAAAATGGAGATCCGAGACTGAACAATCTTCCTAAAAATCATAATTGCATTCGTCGCCTCTTCTAGCGACAAATGAATTGAAGTATAGATCAAGAGAGGAAAGAATGTGGTTGTTAGGAAACATTTCTCATATTCTCTAGCCTTAATGTTTTTTGTTAGTACACTCACTTCCAAAATTAAGGTCAAAAAATTGTTTGGTCATAATTTAAAATTGTCTAGAGAATAACTTTTAGAATTTATATTTTATATATATTGAAAAAAAGTAGTACAATCTTTAGTTTTGGAAAAGATGTTGTTTGGTGTTAGTTTTTCCCCTCAGAATTACTGGATTGAGACCGTTTAAGCATATGAGATGTTTTTTCTGCAGTTGTTTGAATATTGCATTAAAACAAACAAGTAAGTCTGTTAGCAGTTATCTGTTGGATTTTTTTTAGATGGAGAGCCGTTTGTAGACTTGAAGCTGGTCAGTCTCAAGCAGAGTTCACTCGATCGTTAGAAGTGGCCCAAAAGTGGTCTCCGGCTGTGGAATCAATTCCAAACATTTGGTACTGTCACCAGAAAGGTCAGTCAAGGCCCCTACAATGCCTCAACATCTGCACAGGATCGCTACTTGGCCTTAAGTGCAGGACGACCTAGGTGGACAAGGACTCCTCAGCTTGCTTGTGACCTTGACGCTGTGTCTGGAAGAATAATTTTCAGGCAAACGCTCTACAGCCGTCTTACAGAGACTATCCTACTATGCTACCCGGCTTCCAGTCTTGTGTGTCCATTTGACCGCCTCCTATAGAAAAGACCGGTTATGTTGGAGCTGAAAAAATCAGTTAACGACACCACACAAATGGAAGCGTGTTCTTTTCAGTGATGAGTTGAAATGTAGCAGACAAAGTGATTCTCGTCGAGCCTTCATCTAGAGAGCAAATGGAGCTTACTTTTATCAATCTTACATAACAAAAATCTACAGATTTCATGGCAAATGAATCCTTGTGTGTGGCGGCATAACGTTGGGCATTCGTACACCCATGTACGTTTTCGATGTGAGTACAAGCCACAGGGCTATATGGATGAGATCCTGGAAGCCTATAGGGGTTTTTTGGGTGCTATAGACCTGGACTACATTCATATAGACGAAAATTAGGGGCCACACATATCCCACATTGTTGATGAATTCCATTAGGCTGGGGATATTCGCCATATGGATTAGTCTTTGATCAAAGGTCTTTGGATCTAAATCCTGTTAAACATATTTGGAATGGTCTAGGAAAAATCATTTCTCAGCATAGCCTTCCTTTCAGGACCATTAAGAGGCAAAAGTTGTGCTTTTAAAAGAATGGGCTTTTTCGACACAAATATTTATTGATACTCTCAAACAGTCTGGCAACTCAATTTAAAGCTTGGATACAGGTGCACTGTGGTCACATTTCAAATTAGACAGACTTTTAAAGAGTTAAATGTTTCCTCTTTGATTCATTATTTTACACTTTTTGATATATCCTGTATCTTAAATAAAAATTAAAATCGTTTTTATATGGTTATGTTGCTATATTCTTTCCTGCACTATAATATGTCTCTATGCCGAATTTCTGGGAAACACAGCAAATCAGTTTTCCTAGATTTTGAGTTTGTGACCTTAAATTTAGACATGAGTATATTTGTTGTTTCGTATAATCTTACTTAACAACCGGATTACTAAGGACGGACTATTGAATCCAACGAAGAATCTACCTAATTTAGTTAAGTTTTGTAACGCCTAAATACTACATAAGTGCCTTCACAAGCTTTTAAGGTATCCGACTACCCTAAAACTGTGAATTTTGCCAACAATTGATGCATTTTTATGGTTTTTTTATAGGCTTTCTTATTAGCTTTATAAAAATACCAAGTTTATCATTTTCCGCATACTGGAACAAAAACTACAAGTGTTTCAGTAAAAGCAGATGCCATTACTTTAAGCAAGATGTCATACTTTAAAACGCGTTTTACTCGAAAAGTGATTTTATGAAAATAATCAAACGGGTCAGCGACTGCTAAAAAGTTTTGAACATAATTAACTGAAATTTTTTCTGTAAGTTCTGTATAATAGTAGAATTGTTTTAACCTTCACATTTATCAATCACTGTTTTATTACAAAATTTACACTCCCTTATGTGAATATAATCAATGTCTTTTTAAGCATTTTTATATAGTAACCGACATAAAGTGCTCTAGTTTTAGTTAAAAAGGAAAATATCTCTTATCCTGAAGATCATTTCAAAATTGAATAATATAGCAACCCATTAGATTGAGAAAATTGACAATTTGTTCATAAACCTTTGTTACAGAATTGACCGCGTTTATGCTATTTTTTGCCAATTGTTACCTATTTTTTCTCATTTTAGTAATAATAATTTATTTTTCTCTTCTTAATTTTAGCACATTTTTCTTAAAATGCACTAAGCAAAGGTAAAAATAACAAACAAGGCCCCAAATCTCCTTTTTTTTTTAAAAAAAAAGGTTGTCGTAACCAGTCGGATACCTTAATATTTGCTACCCAATTTTCAATCATAATATTCATCGCAGATCCCTCAATGCATTCACAATATATTGAATGCAATAAAATTGTACTTTGATTCTCTAAAGCTGTGAAACGCGACCCCAATCAAATACCTTACTTAGACCAAATTATCAAGATAAGAAGTAAATCTTGTTTATGTTACTTTTAAGTAATAGATACTTGAAGTAAGTTTCTTTAATTTATTGAATAAGTATTGCATAAAGTTTCTTTCTAATTTTTTAAATTGAAATTTATTGCAAAATAATTTTTAATTAAAGAAGGTACTAAGATTACCAAGAGCCTTGCTGTCGCACTCAACTCAACTGCGAAGAAAAAATCTTCCTAGATTTTACAAGTGGTGAAATCAAAAGACAAATTATAAAAAAGCCACTCTTTCAAATTTTGGAAAGGGTGGATGATGACTTCTCTATACTCAAAATAAAAGTATTTTACATACTTTTTCCATTTCCAACACTAATAATTATTAAACTTTATCTTAGTTTAATTTTGATAAATTCATCACCAAAGACATTGTGCAGTTATGACACATTTATACGTTTATTATATCAGTTTAAATTTGCATTTTAATTTTTTTACTGTCCGAATGTATTTTTTTTTGCTTCCTTTCAGTAAATTAATATATATTTTTTAATAATCTTTTATTTTCGCTTTTTGATATAATCACGCCCCCACGTATGATTATCATGCCCCTCTAGACGGACGCGCTCCCCACAGTTTGAGAAAAACTGCTCCACATGTGTATATATATATATAACTTATTTAACTACTTTTAAATCTTTTGTGCGGCGTTTTAATATGAAACATTAGCTGAAAGTGACCTCTATGTTGCTGACAAACATTTTATATGTATTACTTTACATTACAATATAATTAACTCTTCAATGTATGGCCGAATTCCATGTCTATTATGAAATTACAGCATGTACCACATTTACATATATTATATTTATGGTTTCATTTATACTCTAGAGGTTTTTCAAAACCATTTAATCAACATGTAAATTATCAACTTTAGAACTCAACTCAGATGTTTAAAAATAGGTTAGGATATGTAACCATTTTGAATTATATTATTTTTGTTATGGCATGCCGTTATGATTTTCAAGATAATTCTTTCTAAAAATTTTGAATTACGGGGTAGGGGGGATGTTATACAGATATCACTTATGATAGAAGAATGTTTATGATAAAATCTGGTTGCACAAAATTTATAACTTCGTAGGAGTATTGCCAACCCTTTTGCGAATTTATTGTTACGAAAAGTTTGCATTCTATTTTCACTGCTGTCATGAAACAAACAAATAAATATACTTTGAGATTATTTTGTATAGAAATGAAACGAAATTACGTTTCCTCAAATCTTATTTTAAATTTATTTTAATGATCTTTCCACTTGCAAATAGAGCAATAAATTTGCAAACCATCGATATTTTGATGTTTATAAGTAATATTCAAGAAAAGTTCGCAAAACGAAGTACCTTTTAGTTGATGAATATCTTTAAACACAGCTTAAGAGGATTTTATACCGGTTTCAATTTCTGTATGAGAAGCGACTTTTTTCAAAAGGCACAAAATGGCATAAATTTATCATGTGGCACTATTTTAAAACACTACCGAAAGAAAGTGAAATATTCTAAAGCGTGTGGCGCAGACATATTTCGTCAGAATATTTCATTTTCCACACACATAATTTTCTGACAAAATATCATTTTTGCTTCTCTTTCGGGGATTGAAATAATAACGCTTCAAGAAAAACATTCTTCAGAAAATGAAATCAAAATCAGAGTGTGTTTACCTCATTTCTTTCTCAGAGGAAAAATTGGAAGTAAAATTTAATTGAAAATAGTTTTGAATACGCAGTGCCAACAACTATTTTTACCACGTCCACTCCTAAAAAGTGTGTAACTGAAAACAACTGGATGGATAATTTAAGAAATTCCAAATGTCTGAACGTGCAATGATAACATAAATGGTGAGAAATAATGATTTCCTTTCCATAGTAGAAATGGTTGGCGTTTTTTGTAGGATTTTAACAAGAAGTATCAATTTAAAAAGAATAAGCAAATTGTCTTTGTTAATATATAAAACATTATTAACAATTACAATATGCATTTGGTTTAAACATTATATTGTGACATTTTTATCTGATTCATGTAGAATAGGTTTTAGACAAACATACAATAGATTTTAGCCAATAATCAGTTTCAAGAAAAGCAATTGGCTTCAATGTTACTTAAAGAAAATCAAATTTATATTCGTTTAATTTGTAAAGGTGAAAGTAGTAAATCCCCCCACCCCCAATCAAGAATGAATAAATAAGTAATTTTAAAAAAATATTTTTGTCGGAAATAATTTTATTTCCTATCAGAAAATTTCCAAAGCAAAAAATTTATATCTAAGCAATTAGAATTTTATATCAGAAAATTCTAATATTTACAAAGTAATTTAAATACATAATTAATTAATGCTTACATCAATTTCACAGAAATGAATTTTAATGAATGTAAAAGTTTTTATTCATTTATGTACAAAAAGTGAATAGTCAAATTCCTCAAAAGGTTACACACTAATGCACACCCAAACGTATGCTTCCAAACATACATACATTTCTGTGACCAGTAATTACTTAAGCGTATGCATGGGTGTAAAAGGTACAAATGTCTTCCCCGTGCATGTACTAATTTCAGCATATAACTGACTATCATTTTTAACAACAGGTAAAATTCTAAAGAAAATAGCAAAGATAGGAAACGAGCAACATTTGGATAGTGGAAAGTAGAGGTGTTTCGTCTGAGGAGAGAAAATTGAGACAAGACCGTCTATAACGCAGATTACTAATGACTTCAATTAAACGCTCAATATTGACTCCAAACTGTAGATATAGTATTATAAGAACAAAACAATGAGATACAGTGTAATAAGAGATATCTTTTCAAGGTTATTCAAGAACCACGACGACCAATGAAAATCGACATTTACCCTTTACAGTGAAGAGTAGTAGGAGTTCAACAGCTTCATAATCTTCACACAGGCACATAAACGAAATTGCAAGAATAATATTTCCAGAAAAATTTCAACAGATAAAGAATTTCCAAGCCTTGTTTTTTACATTTCTTCTCTTACTTCAGTTTACATTGACATTGGGGTAGGGTCTTTTCTTAACCTATTACATTCTCAGGGCCTCCTATTCTTAAGTGAATCCTTATTTAGCCTGACAAGTTATTCTTTTAGCTGGCAAGGTGTAGTAGTTAATTTGTCACTCGCCTTGCACGTCCAAGTTTGCGGGTTCAACCCAGGCCCAGGTCGGTGGTTTTTCATGATGCAGAAAAACAACGGGATCTATGTCGCAAAGCGATCAGCATGTTAAAAATACCTAGGGTGCCTGTTTGGGCACCTAAACAAAACTTTATTCCGAGGGTAAGGTTAGAGCTCAGGTGACTTCCTGTGAGAGGAAAGAGGGAGTCAAAATTGAATTGTTATGACAGGTATTCCACCTATTTGGTGAACCATCTTTCGGGGAATCTACTCGGTTGGCAATTGTTGTCCGTAGCCCCATTATAAATTTAAAAAAAATAGTTATCATGTGTACTTTTATTTTTAAAGAACAAGAAAAACGTTATTTCTCCTTCCACATCCAACTAAAAGACCGGCATGGCAGCAGAAATTCATTAGTCTTGGCAGATTTCGAGTTGGACGTGAGTACATACCTGATGAAATCTAAAAGTTGAGTTCATTGCCGGGGTTGCATTTGTTCTGACTTCGTTTTACTGGTTGACAACGTTCGTTAGTATGCAGTCAGTTTGCAGACGAATTTTCAAAAATTAAATATATTCGCAGGGTGTATTGATGCAAGACTACAATGCAGAGCATATTTTGAGGATTTCGGGTGGGTAATCTCTCCTCTCCCCCTCCAAATTCATTCGACCTTTGAAAACAATGTTGTTGAGGAACAGGTTTGACTGCCCCTTAAAAAAATAAACGTTTGTAATGTTCCAAAAGTACTAAAATTGAAAGAAGAATCAATAGTTGAATTTTTAATTTTATTTCGAAATGAATATCTTTTATTCCTAATGATTTTTTTAAAAGTAAAACGTGTAAAAATAATGGTGAAGGTACACAAAATTTTTACCAAAGCTATACATCAAAGTTGGTTCCTTTCTAAACATTTTTAGTTTAATATTAATTTAAAAGAATGGTTTAAAGTTAACAATTCCTAACGATGAAATTCATTGAAAGAAAAGCATTGAACAAGCTATTCATTCTTATACATTTTTCATTGCATGGTAAAATAAAATTATTTTTGAACGGGTCAAAATATTCCGTTTCCAGATTGTACGCATTAAAACAAATGCTTCTATTATTTGTTGTTACTTTGTTATACGTTTTTCACAAATTAAGTTTCACAATTTTAAGCTCAGAGAATGGATCTTGCATAAAAGTATTAACTTCAACTTCACTGTAAAATAAATTATAAATTTAGGAGGTAAAGTATTAATTGGTTTATTTGATAAATGTTTACTTTTAAATAGCTTAAAATAATGAATTCCGCATTCAATCTTTAATTTTTATCATCAATAAGGTATTTATATTGTACTTTCTGAAAAGAAAAAGATTAATGCCGATGTTCTCGACGCAAATAACTAAAATTGAAATATTTGTTACAAAATAAAAGTAGCTACTTGGCATTACTGACTCAGTTATTTCTATGCGATGTGAAAAATTATCTTTGATAAGAAAGGAAAATTAATGAAACAGCTGCTTGAAATGTACATTTGTATTTAGACTGAACGATGTCCTGCAAATGACGTGAAGAACATTAAAAGAATGATGCGCCTTATTATCAGCCATGTTGATGAATTTTTAGAGAACTTACTTCTCAAAAACATTTCAATGGAATTCGTAGATACTTTGAGTTTTCCCCCCCCCACACACACAACCTATTTTTCAAAATTGTTAGAAAGTATCACACACACATCGAATAGCATTGATAATTTTTACTTAGATATATTTATTGTGTGTGTGACTTTCATTATTTTCTAATTTCAAATGTTGTTTATATATTGTGATTCATGTTACAATAACATATTTATTTTTGTAATTTTTAACACATTTTTTATAAACAGATATCTATTTATATGTATTTTTAGCAAAGGCAGAAACATTCGATGAATTTTCTTTTGTAATTACCAAATTGTCTAAAACCTCTATCGGTGTGAGATCCTCTTTATAAATTTCAGTTTATTATGTTAAAAGCAAAACAATTATTTAAATTTATTATTTTGTTCACGTGAATTTATTTATCATTGTTTAATTTTTTGTCACCGTGAACTGAACGATATTGCAAAAGTATATTATTTTGTACGCTGTGGCAACAAGGAAGTGCTCTTTCTGTTTTGTTTAATTAACAGTATTCTATGAAAAAATTGTTTATAACTAGGTGAGTCTTGGACTCTAGTTGGCATGTTAATTTGTGAATTAAATGAGATTTGGCAGTATTAATAGTTTGGAGTATTAATTTTCAATACAAGAAACTTTTTATTTTTTATTTTTACGATATCTGGCGTCCGGTAACAGGACTATTAAGTGTCAATATGTTTACATCTGTTAAAGGCTTCAAGAAAGAAGACCTAATTTATTTGTGTCAAGAGATCAATGAGGACTTACCGTTGAAGGTTACCATATCTAAACTGAAAGATGTAATTTTAAACAGTAAAGAATATAAAAATGATCCGGACTTTGTTTCAACCGTACTAGCCACAACTGTTTCTGAAAGGCAGAAAAAAGAAGAGAGAAATCGCCAAGACGAAGAGATAAAGCGCCAAGAAGAAGAGAGAAAGAGCCAAGAAGAAGAGAGAAAGCGCCAAGAAGAAGAAAGAGAACGACAAAGACAACATGAGTTGGATTTGGCGAGATTAAACTCCCGGACAGTTTTACATACTCTAGAGGATCAAACGCCAGAGTCAGGTAGTGTAAAAAAGAAATTTCACTTACCTAAGTTAGAATTACGCCATTTTTCGGGAGATTTAAAGGACTGGTTACCTTTTTGGAGCCAGTTCGAACATGTTCATAATGATGTTGATATAGCACCAGAAAATAAATTTCAGTATTTAGGGCAAGCAACCGTTAGCGGCTCACGCGCTCGGGTGGTAGTGGAAAGTTTTCCACCCACCGGCGCCAACTACGCCAAAGCTGTTGAATCTTTAAAATCGCGTTTTGGTCGAACTGATTTACTTATAGAATTCTATGTCCGCGAGCTTTTAAAATTGGTTTTACAAAACGCTTCGCAAAGTTCGACTGTTAATTTATGTACGCTGTATGACCATTTGGAGTCTCAGATTAGGGCATAAGAGACACTTGGCTTAACAACGGATAAAAGCGCTGCTCTACTTCATCCTTTGGTTGAGTCATGCTTACCGGAAGATATACCAAGAGCATGGGAAAGACAAAGAGGTCCTGATTTCCATCATAGTGGCGAACCACAAGAAAGGCTTAGTAGCTTACTAAAATTCTTAAAATCTGAAGTAGAATCAGAAGAAAGGATTTGTTTGGCGATGCTAGGTTTCGGTTTAAACAAAAAGAAAGACAATATTGGGTTTAGAAATAAGAAATTTGAACCAATAGTAAAACAAAATAAAACACCCACCGCCTCCGGTCTTTTTACCAATCCACATACTCATAAAACGAAAAAGTCATGTGCGTTTTGCGAGAAAACTCATCCCAGTGCAGACTGTTTTTCTGCGCAAAAAATGAGTTTAGATGAAAACTAAGGATTTTGAGGGGAAAAAATTGTTGTTTTGCCTGTCTGGCTCCCGGTCATCCCGTCCGAAAATGTCGTTCATTTTTAAAATGTGTAATTTGCGGGAAGAAACATGTTCCCTTGATGTGCGAAACAAACGAGTCAAGAAAAAATGATTTCAAGAAGACGGAAGAAGCTGAAGTTTTAAACAAGGTCAACATGTACAACCTGAGTGTGGGTCCTAAAGTGTTTTTACAGACTCTAAAGTGTAAGCTCATATCAGATAAAAAAGAAAAAATCGTGCGATTTGTTCTGGACACTGGCTCGCAAAAGTCTTATATTGTAAAGAGTCTTGCCGAAGAAATGGGATACGTTCCTGTAAAGAAAGAAACTCTGGTACATTCACTGTTTGGTGGGATTAAATCTAAAGAATTTGTACATACATGTTACAGAATTAGGTTGAAAAATATTAAGAACAATTTTGCATGCAACTTTGAAGCTTTGGATCAGGTAGCTATTTGTAATGATGTATCACCTGTGAACTCTGGCCTTGGTTAAAAGAGCTTCAAGAAAGGGATATAACAATAAGTGATGTGGGAGAAAAGCCACAACCTGTACAAGTGCTTATAGGAGCTGATCTTTTTGGAAAGATTTTAATCGGTCAGCGTAGAGTCTTACCATGCGGATTAGTAGCCATTGAAACTTTGCTTGGGTGGACTCTGTTAGGGAAAGTTCCTGATAGTAAAGTTACTACAAGCAATGCCATGTTAGTGACATCACTTTTCGCTAAAGAGTTTGACATTTCGGACTTCTGGAAACTGGATTCTATTGGAATCAAGGATCCTATTGAAAAGCTTTCTAAAAAAGAGCAAGAGGATTTGACTACTGAAAATTTTCTTCAAACTGTTAGGTACAATGAAGATAATCGCTATGAAGTTCATTTGCCTTGGTTAGATAACTGTGTGCCTTTACCTGATAATTTTGAGCAAGCTAAAAGAAGGTTAGACACCACAACCAAGAAGTTATTTCAGGAAAATTTGTACGATAGTTATGAGGGCATATTTTCCGAATGGCTGCTTGAAGGAATTATCGAAGAAGTACCAATTGAAGAGAAAGATTTGCCTGCTAATTATCTACCTCACAGACCTGTTATCAAAGTTAGTAAGACAACTCCTATTCACCCGGTTTTTGATGCATCTGCTCGACTCAAAGGACATCCGTCACTAAATGACTCCTTACATAGTGGTCCAAACTTGATTGAGCTCATTCCTGATATTTTGCTGCGTTTTCGAGAAAAGAAGATTGGTGTAATCGCAGACATAAAGAAAGCCTTTTTGCAAATTAGCCTCTGTAGAGAAGACAGAGACTTCTTGAGATTTCTATGGTGGACAAATAAGGCCTGCAAAGGCTACAGGTTTTTTCGGCATACCAGAGTAGTTTTTGGCGTTCGCAGCAGTCCTTTTCTACTAGGAGCTGTATTGAAGTATCATCTTGAACAAAATACTGACGTTGATCCTTTTGTAACTAGTTGTCTTTTGAAGAGTTTTTATGTGGACAATCTTGTAACCAGCGTCCACAGTGAATTAGATTTGCAGCGAGTGATAAGTGTTTCTAATGAGTTATTAAAAAAGGTGGTTTCATTCTGCGGGATTGGGAATCTTCACTAACAGAGGATGGAAGATCCTTCAAAACAGATCTGTTAGGCCTTCAATGGAATAAAATTGAAGACTGTTTTTCGCTAAATATCAGCTGGTTGAAAGAAGTAAATGTCGACAACATTACTAAACGCACAATATTATCGGTTACTCACAAAGTGTTTGATCCATTTGGATTTGTATCTCCTGTAATACTTTGTCCTAAAATTATGCAACAAAGAACCTGGAAATTATCGTTGGAATGGGATGAAGAAATCACTGGATCCCTTCGACAAGAATTTTACAATGGTTTAGGGAACTAAAAGTATTGGTAAATGTTACCGTTCCTCGCTGGATCAACGTTAATCCAGAAAATATGAAGAACTTCTCCATTCATACCTTTTGTGACGCAAGTAGAGATGCATATGCCGCAGTTACGTATCTTGTACAAGAGGAGAATGTGGAAAGGTGCATTTTTTAGCCTCGAGATCACGAATATCTCCTCTGAAAGTTACTACAATTCCAAGATTAGAGCTTCTTGCTGCATTGGTGGGAGCAAGATTAACGAAATCTGTATTGGATGCTCTTGGATGGACGGATATTAGATGTTTTTATTGGAGTGATTCCACTACCGTTCTTACCTGGATCATTAAAGATGAAAATTGGTCTATTTTCGTGAATAACAGAGTCCAAGAAATACGGAAT